>JAWDEX010162519.1:0-18070 GCA_035221805.1 Trichilia hirta | reverse complement strand
TAAGACAGCGGAATATTTTTAATATTCTCCCTTTTCTTAGTTCAATATTTTTTAAAAAAATTAAGACGGTAGAATATTTTTAATATTCTCCCTTCTCTTAGTAAAATTATAAATAAAGGTAAATTTTAAAAATTAAGATTCAAGATTAATTTTTTTGTTAAACATTTTTATGAAACTTGTAGGGTGCCTAACACCTTCTCTACACTTAATTAACCCTCCGGACTTGAAATTTAATTATTTTTTTCGGTGATTTATCCCACTATTATTTAGATAGATGGCGATTTTATTTTTACATTTAAAATTTGAATAACGTCAATAATTAGTCAATAAAAAATAATAAAAAGTATAAAATAAATCTGATGCTTCGTCTATAATTTCTTTATGATTTATTATAGGTTTCTTATGAAAATTTTATCTCAGATGCTATCTTTTATAATTTATCTTTGTATATTAAGACATTAAAAATAATGTCTTATATTAGATAAGATAGGGATAGTTGATGTTAAATAATTTTAGAATTAAAAATATTACTATGTATTTATGTGTATTAAAGTGTGTGTATTGTATTGTAAAAAAGGAAGCAAGCATCCAATTTTTGTATGGATGACTGAGTAAAGGATTATTTCTTCTTATCTCGATTTTTGAGACGCATCCTGATAATGTTATTATTATTTACATATGTTCTTTAAATTTATAGTAAGATTTTGTTATTTGCTTCTATTTGAATTACTTAAATTTTGTTAATTCTCATATTATTAATTATTTCTTCGTAAACCTATTATATAAGAGTTTTACGAACTATTCTTATTACATATACACTTTGACACATGATTGTGAGTTACAAATGAAAAATTTCATATAATTTATTTTAATTTTATCAAAAATAATATCTAAGGGCATTGACAAAAAAAAAAAAAAATTAAATATAAGCCTTATTGGTAAGGGTCATCAATAAGCTGTAATCTAGTAGCATATTTAGTTATATAAAATAAGTCTTGTATTTAAAAAAAAAATTTTAAATTAAATACAAGTATTATTGTTAAGGGCTAAAGATGAACCCTACTTTAGCGGCATACTTAGCTATATAGAGCAAAACTTGTATTTAAAAGAAAAAAAAGAGAAAAAAAGAAAAATTAAATACAAATATTATTGATAAGAATTCGGGTTAAACTGTGTCTCAGTAATATTCTTAATTATATAAAACAATTCTTATATTTTAAATAAATAGTAATAATAAGTATTTCTAATTTGAAAAGACTAGTATGAGTGTTTTAACATCTAATATTCTAAAATTAATCGGTCTGAGACTCACTGATGAATTAGATTAAAAATATAATGTTTAAAGTTAAAAAAATATTAATTTTAATAAAATAATAAAAATAATTTTAGATAAGGTGTAATAGCATCAAATTAACAACAAATACAAATTTTTGCTGCATGTTCACTTCAGCAGAAACTTAGGAGCCGCTGCCTTTGCTGAGCCTCGAAGAAGCTATGGCCATTATTTAGAGTGTATAGCAGCGGGCCACCACTATCATCGAGCAAACCCTTTTGGAAACTCGAAAGTACCGGCATCAACTAATCATTTTCAGTCTCATGTTCATCACTCTGGTCGATTAAATTTTCCATGTCATACTTGTATTGACTCTGGACACTGATACAAGAGTTACCACCCGAAACAGCAAAGCTCACCTCTCCCCAATTTCCTTTTGACTAAAAAATAGGAGAGATGATAGAAAAAAATGATGCTTGTATATTGAGACTATCGCAAAACGTGACATTATACATAAGGTTATACACTGTACAAGATATTTTCTCAGAAATTATTATGCCAGTATACAATATTAGCAATGATTATAAAGGGATCGCATATAGTTCTCACACGCTACTCTCTAACAAATTAATTTGCCGTTCTTTGATTCTCGTATTTGTGAAAATTGGAGGGATGCACCGCTCATCCTTATGAATACGACATTCTTTTACTAAAAAATAAATTAGCCTTGAGCACTCCGCCTATCCTTTCTGGCATCAGTATTTATTCGAAAAGCATAAAGCTTCCATTTCTTTTTACCAATCCATTGAACACTTGTCTAGCTTGGGTATTAGAATTTAATTACTAAAAAATTAATTTTACTCTCAATTTTCTTCTTTATATGTTAGGCAATCGAAGTATTACACACAAAGAAAATATCGACCCAAAACTAAGCCGATTACTGCAATAGATAGCAATTGAAAAACTAAATCTGTATGGTAAGTGGAATATTTCTCCAATTTTCAGGCATCAACATATCTCTTTCTTTTTGTCCGTCTGTTAAGTTTGTTTTTCATTCGGAACACCATTGCCTTCTCGACTCTGGTATCTCCAGATCCAATTAAGATTACTGTTGTTAATTCATTTGTTTTCAGAAAAAAAAAAAAAAAAGGGTTTTTGTTGGGTATAAATGGGATTATGAAGGTAGTATTAAATTAATAAGAATAATTTGAGTGTGTAGTTTCATTATTTTCGTGGCCCATGTTTTTTTAATATATTTTTTGGAATGATGAAAAAAATGAGTCCACCATCCATCGTGTGGCTGATGCTTGAACCCCCACGAAATCCATTTCATCGATCGAAGCTCTTCTTCATCATTCTCCTGCTTCACTTGAAAGGTCTAGCACTCTCCAAACTCTACTCCAGGATCGTCGGAGCACCGTATGAAATAATCTTCTTCCACGCGAAGTCCAGTTACGTCTTGGGTGAGGAATCTAATCCAAAATCCAGCTATAAATTCATCATCTTCAAATCCATTAGTCAAATCCAAAAACAAACCCATAATTTCCACGAACTTCATACTCACTTGTCTCTCACATCTTTCCACAAACACATTATCGACGTCTCTCACATCTTTCCACAAATGCATTATCGACGAAGCCAGTGACGCGTTACCCGGGACTGGAGCCAGTGAAGCCTGATGGGAAGCCGAGGGTAGTGTTACTGGGTTCCCTTTGGCGGTCTGCAGGCTAATGAAGGGCATTGATACTAATATTTATGATGTTGTGTGCGTGTCACCGAAGAACCATATGGTGTTTACTCCGCTTTTGGCATCTACGTGTTTGAAGATGTAATTTGTCTATTTTTATAGGATGTTAGAAACGACGATGTCTAGGGGCTTTTTTGTGCTGAATTTAAACAGTGTTGTGCCTTTCTATTCTAAATTGGCGTGTTAGATACAGGGTAGTGAAGGATATGTGGCTCTATGTCATTAAATTTTAAATTTTGATTCACAGTAGTCTTGCGAGGGTGGATGCACAGCTCAGTAATTGAGGTTACTTGGGGTTGTACGACGGCCTTGCATCAGAAAAATGGGTACTTTGTGTTGAAGTTTGTTTATTTATGCAAATGTTGAAAGTGTTGACAGCCAAACGGAATAAAGTACCTAGACTGGTGGATTGGAAAGAAAAAAAGCAATATCATTCTGGAGATTTTGATTCCAGAAATTGGTTGTTCAATATTATGTTTCTGAATGATGGAGATATTTTCCAACTATGAAATATTGAAGATTTGAGCTTAATAGAGTTACATTGTAAAAAATTGATTTTGAGTGATGAAAGTGCATTGCGAGACTATTACCGATGAATTAAGGACCTTGGAACCATGGAAGTTTAAGATCTCATATGACGAGTTGGTAATTGCACTGGGAGCAGAGGCCTTGACCTTTGGAATCCATGGGTGAAAGAAAATCCAACTGTATCAGGATCAGGAAATTTGCAGGAAGCTACTTCTAAACATAATGCTGTCTGATATTCCTGGTAAGTTATTATGGTCATATTTTTATATTTTCTTGACGAATGGTGTGTTATGAGATTTCTACATAAGTTGAAATTTCTGGTATGTTGTGGAGCCAGGGCTATTAGAGGAAGAAAAATGCAGACTCCTACATTGTTTTGTTGTAGGAGGTGGTCCCATGGGAGTTGAGTTCAGTGGTGAACTTTAGTGATTTCATAATGAAAGATGTTCGTCAAAGATATGCCAATTTGAAAGTTATATTCATGTTACATTGATTGAGGTTTGTTGAACTAAAGTTAAAGTTCATAAATATAATCAATCAGTTCTTCATTCTGTGTATTTGTTGTTTATGGTTCTAGAGTGAATGTTATCTAGGCATATATTGGATTGAAGAGCTTTAGATTGATTCGGTGGCATTATTCTTGCATTGTAGTTGCATCCTATTTTATATTTCTCAATTATGTATATGTACTAGACATATTTTAAATTAACCAGAGTTATTGTCTTTATAGGCAAATGAGATTTTATCTTCCTTTGATGATTGACTCCGTTGCTATGCTACAAAACAGTTGTCAAAGGTGAGAAATAATTTAATGAATGCAAATATTTTATGACATATACCTGAAATATATTATTGTTGCAAATTTGCCGTATCTAGCGACGTTTGGTGCTTTGTAGAGTACATTTTCTGTACAGTCTATAATGAGAATAAGACAAGAATAAATATATTATGCTTATCTGTTTTATGTTAAAGATTAAGCAAAGAATCTTTCTCAAATGTAAGAGCTAGGAAATTTTAACTACTGTGTTAGATAACTTATCCTTTTCGAGTGTTGGCATGTTGGGTCTTAATTGATTCACAAATTGTTGAGGAATTTGCTGTGTTCTATTTTGCTTTATATATCTTCTCATTTATTATTGTTTCTCAGTCAGGAGTTCATCTTGTGCAAGGAATTGTCAAGGATGTTAAACCTCAGAAATTAATCCTTAACAGTGGCACAGAGGTTCCATGTGGGTTGTTAGTATGATCTACCGGTGTTGGTCCGTCACCTCTTGTCAACCCTCTAGAATTACCAAAATCTCCTGGTGGAAGGTAAGTTACATATTCTTTAGGCTTGATGGAATACATTTTTGCTCACTTTCACCTTGACAAAATTTTCAAGTGACTGGAAATTTTAAGAATAATTACTAGAAATTCTTTTTAGAAATATATCTATGTTTGTGTTTGTGTATTTCTACAAAGAGTTTCTAGTAAGAATAATTAGTAGAAAATCTTTCTAGAAATATATGTGTGTGTGTGTGTGGACGCGTGCGCACGAGCGTATGTTTGGAAATCTTGTATTAGAAATTGTTTAGATATGTTTGAAAATGATCTGCAAAATATCATTTGTCTGTTTTCAATTTAATGGGATCTTAATTCAACTGAACAATGGGTTTGCAATATTTTCATACCACATAGAAAAATAATACTTCTACCTTAGGTTTGTATTTGCTTTGTTGCTAGCTCTTATACAATAAAAGGCTTTTTCATTACATTGTGATATGGTTTCTAGCAACAGGTTTTACTTTTGTATTTCACAATTTCCTTTTACCTTTTGGATCTTTATCCAAATCTGCTTTGAATGGAGAATATTTTTCATGGGGCTTAAGATTTATTTATTTATTTGTATGCCCTAAGGATTGGTGTTGACGAGTGGCTATGAGCACCGTCTGTCCAAGATGTGTCTGCAATCAATGACTGCAGTGGGTATCTGAAAAGTATTGGCAAATTAATCCTTCCAGCTTTGGCTCAAGTAAGCAGTGAACGCCTTCAACCTGTCCACATTTCATTTCTCTTTTTGTTGGGGCTCATTGAGTCGAAAGTCAAGCTAGGTTTATAGGTTTAATCCCAATGATACTCTCTTTCCCCTTGTTTATCAGTGCGAGTGGCCAAGATGAGTTGGATTTCTTTCTATTTTCTATTCCTGTTCAATTATATATTTTAGCATTCTCAATGCTTTTGATCACATAGAGCTAGGCTTTCAGTAATATGCCATCGGGTGTGCTCAATTCATCTGAGCTATCGGATGTCACATACTAGCTAAATTCCTTTTCCGACAGCATTGATTTGCGCTGAACATGTAGAAGTTTCTTATAGTCAGCTATATGATTGACATGCATTTTTCTTTTCTCCTTTTGTTCTGACAGCATTGATTTGGGCTGTTAGTGGTAGTGATGAGGGATATTCCTCACAATGGTTTTACGAGTTTCCTTTTAGCTAGCAATTGGTGTTTGCACTTTGATATGCAAATGACTTTTTTTTTTTTTTTTTGAGCAGGTTGCAGAAAGGCAAGGAAAATGTTTGGCAGGTCTGCTGGAAAGAATTGGCAAAACTGGTGGTGGACATGCAAACAGTGCAAAGGACATGGAACTTGGAGACCCATTTATCTACAAGCATCTGGGAAGCATGGCAACAGTTGGCAGATACAAGGCTACTGTAGAGCTAAGTCAAAGCAACGTGACTCATTATGCAATTTACAGCCTTCTCTGTTGAGCTGTAAGCTGAAACTGGGACTCATTTGTGGAGTACTTTCTTCAGGAGTCAAACTGTTTATCTTTGGCCGGATTTGTCAGTTGGATAGTTTGGCGCTTAGCATATCTAACATGTGTGGTGAGCTGGAGGAACAGATTCTGTATGGCCGTCAACTGGGCCACGACTCTTGTGTTTGGTGGCGATATCATTAGAATATTAGTTTGACAAGAGGTATTCCTTTTACATTGGAGAATTTAGAGGTTCTCTTTGTTGTTGCGTACATGCTTTCCAGATCAGATGATAGGAATGCAGTAAATATATACAGCATTCATATTATAATCTTTCCATTGATTGTGGATTAGATTTCTTGGAAGGTTCTTCGAGTGATCCTTTGGAGGAATGGAAAAATTCAAGGCATCCAAGCTTTCACATTTGCCCTATTCTGCTCTGACACCTGGTTCAGGAGAAGAAGAAATTAACTATAGCTACTCTAATCAAAAGCACTTAGATAGAAAACAGCATAGGATATTTTTTTTACTGGAAAAATATATATAATTTGATTCGCATTCATCAGCACAATTGCCATATGTACTTTGGCCATTGTTCGTTCATTGATTATTTAATACTATGCATTGTATTTACAGCTCTGTAAGCTTCAGACTCACAACTAGAACTTGATAATAAGCTAAAATAAAGCAGACGAGGGGGTTTGTTGCCTCAAATTGCTTGTAGTATTAAGTTGCAGCCGCTTAGCTGCAGGCGTCTCTGTGCCGTGTTGCTGGTTACTGAGCATGTGTAGCATGGAGACATAAGCGACCCAACAGTTTTACAAAATCACTTTGCACGTCTGAATTAAAACAGGAACTGCGGTGATTACTATCTATCCAAGATGATTTATATTCTCATATTGTGTTGATGGGCGCGCTTAATCTGGACAGCACATTTCCTACTTTTAGTCCCAGTTATATCACAAGTCTGCTGCATAGCGAGCAATATGACGACTCATCCAATTCGACTTTTCAGTGCTGATTTCAAGATTGGTTTATCGGAATTTTGTGTTTGTGCTATCTCAACATTGGGGATATTTGCGTGCTGGTTTCTCAAAGCATGTATGCAGTTTCCTCATGGCAAGTTCATTGGTGAGGTTTTTAATCATATCTTCCGTACTGTTCTTTTGAGGGCCATGGATTTGTTCATCAAATTCAAAGTAAAAGGATTAAGGGTTCATTGGTTGAGTTTTTCAAATTAAATTTTTTGTAATAGAAATTTTATAAAATAAACCTCGAATGTTCATAAATGGCTAACTTCAGGTGCTATAGAGATGTATTCTTCTAAAAGATTTATCTAATAGAAGATTGTCATCAATATTTTAGAAAAGAAAAATTCATTTTTGGGTTCTCAATACTATTTGCAGAACGATTTGAGACTTGTATAAGGCAAAAAAATAATGGTCAAATACCATTTAGTCAATATACATATAATGAATTAGCAGCAGAAATGGTAGAAGACGGTTAAACTTCTTCAATGAGATAAAATTAAAAAAAAAATTATATAAGTCTTTCATTAAGGCTTGTTTGCCTTCATCTATAATTATTAAATATAAAATGTTATTTCTTACAATTAAAAACAATAATGTAATTATTTTGTAACATCATTGCTCACGATTTAAAGTAATAAATTAATTAATTTGACTGTAATCAGCTAAAATCATATCTTTGCTGCTATTATCTTCGTTATTTGATTTTCGATCTCACTTGCTTTATTTTTGACCGAAATTTTAAAGATTTGATTTTATCTTAAGAAATTGAAGGATTTTTCTTTAATATTTTCAGTTGTTCTAAAAGTTTATCTACACTAAGATTCTGTTATTTTAATTAAAAAATCAAATCATTTAAAACAGATTTTTAAGGACACCGGGAAGAGATGGTTTCAATAGATTTGAAATATAACTTCTTAGAAAATAATTTAATATTTTTAAAATTATCATATTAAATGTTCAATGAGAATTTTATCCAACTATTTTACAGATATTCCCCTTAAAAATTTAGAAATAACATCACCTTGTTGATCAGGGGAGTGGTTGAATATCAAGAGGTTGCCCAACCTATTCATCGTGTAAATAAAGTATCTATCAAAGCTTCAGAAGGGCTCTTCATCGTTAACTCACTAATAAATCCATCACTATGGGATATTCATCTATCAATATGATGATATTTGTTCAAAGAAAAAAAAAATACTCACCAGCTTTTATTTTAAAAGCTTGTTCCATGAGGGGAATAGAAGAACAAACAATGAATGATGGTTTAAAACCAATTTTTCTAAAGCTGATCAAGCTAAATGAATAAAAACTACTCATAAATTCTTAAGTTCAAAAATGCGAGTACATTTTCTCATTAGCTAATTTGTTTTAAGCAAAAAATCCAACACTCTAAAATATGTGTTAGGAAATGGAAAACGGAAATCTAGATGAGAACTAATGCAAACAAGTGAGATCAACTACTGCATAATGGTGTAGCACTAAGTCAGATCTAAATAAGGGAAAGATGATATGAAAACTTCAATCATGTTATTTTTTGTCATCACGTTCTATAAAGCTGACATTGTCCTTTTCTGTCTCCAGTCTTTAATAGGTTTTAATGCAGTTTCAAATTTACAAAAACATAAGAAAAGGCATCAAAATCTGTTTATATATTTGCTACATCAACCTAAATCACGAACATCCAGCATGGTCCTCTCCTGCACCTCCAACCCTTTAATCTGAACCCTCCGAGTCCAGCTCTACGACAACATGCTTCCAACACCATCAACAAGTCTTCATGAAGCCAATCTTTTGGCAACAAGATCTTTTAGCTCAATCTCACCCGGAAATCTGCCCTCCTTCAGTTTAGAGAAGACCTGCAATGTTCAATGCAGCAATGGGTAAATAAGATAAGATTTTATTTCTCCCGTATACAATAAGACTGGATTAATGAAAATATGCACATTATCATCAAGGAACAGATGAAAAAAACATCAGCAGAAAATGAAATAATACAAGAATCAAAATTAAAACTTGTCAAGACACTAAATGGAATAAAGTGTCATTAGTCAGAATGCAATCTGTTAGATTCTCAAGTAAATAAAGAGCAACAATTACTAGCTGTCAAGAACATTAATGGCAAGAATAGCAGACGTTGAGATATTTAATCTTCCAGAAAATGTTTAGAATCCTAGCAAAATGGCATTGACAATGAATGCAGGTCAAGTTTTTCTGCATGGTTACACTGTCTATTTGCATCATTATCATGTTTAAACTTTTAGAAGATTACTAACTGATGTTGCACCAATTTGTTTCAACCATAACAATTAAACAAGAAGCGAAAGGAATTTTAATCAAACATGATTTATTTCAAACATATAAATGCAGAGAGGTCACTAACCAATTCATCATTGCAGTAAACTTCAAAAGCCCCAGAGCTTTGCAGGAATGACTGCAAAAAGTTGCCAAGCAGCCAGGTAGATGCCATCGACCCAAATCTATTGGCACGCAAAGAATAATACCACTGAGGTGGTGTCATAATGCCCAGCATTGGAAAAATCTGTTCGCCTGCCATTATGATCCCAATAACTCCTATCTGAACAGCTGGAACCACTTTAGCAAGCAGACGCTTTGGCAGAGGTGGGGGGTAATTAGCAAGGACTACATCAATTCCTGGAAACTGAGTTTCCAACATCTTTTTCATTGTTATTGCAGTCCCCCTGTGGCAAGTTACAAGGACAGGTTTTTATCATGAGAGCAGGGAAAAAAAAGATATGTGACCAATGTGAAAAATCAGACATAGTAAAATTGCAAAGCCTTCAAAAAAGAATGAGCATGTATATCCACGTGTGAGTGCCCGAAGTTTATAGAAACCTTTGGTTTGCTTGATAATTTTACAATACAACTACATTTCTCCACACAGTAAAAACTTCTGGATATTAGTAAAGATATCAAAAATGGTCTTCAAGAATTATCAAGACAATTAACCATTTCTTTCTCGTTCAATTTAATCGATTATCTCCTTCATATATTAGAAGAAAGATGGTGAGAAATTAAATATAATAAAATTGCGAAGCCTTCAAAAATGAATGAGCTTGTATATCCACGTGTGAGCGCCCAAAGTTTACAGAAATCTCATGCTACTAAAATGAGGGTGTTTTGCTTGATGATTCTACCATGCTACTACATTTCTCCATATAGTAAAACTTCTGGATATTGGTAAAGATATCAAAAATGGCCTTCAAGAAATATCAAGACAATTAACCACTTCCTTCTTGCTTAATTTACTTGATTATCTTTGTCATATATTAGAAGAAAGATGAAGCAATTTTACTTGATGCTTTTATTTCATTGATAGTTCCAACCACAATTAAATCAAAAAAAAAATCACACGATAACACACCTACCATTAACAGACATGGAGCCCGCTATACATCACAAATCAAAAATCGTAAAACCATAACAATTACCCCATGAAGAGAGGAACAGAAGGCGAACCTATAAGAGCAAGAAGCACAAAAGTTGATATGAACTGTACTTCCATACCTGATGCCTCCAGCAGCTTTCTGCAATATTCATATTATAATTTCGTAATAAGAATAAAATAATAATAAAATATCTGTCAGAAAATATTATTCAGAACAAGAAGAAGATTTAAAATCAACTTCTACTACGCCTACCATTTAAGTGTCATAATGTGGTGTAATGGCTTTTAAACCACAACTGTAGTAGGATGGAAGCTCTAAATGTCAAATATTAATGTTAAAATGTATGGGCCATATTAACAATTTAAACGTATCAAAATTTTTTGAGTTTTGCTTGTAAAACAAAAAGCAAAAGCACCACAACCCCAACCGGAGCCTAAGAAAATGATGCTACTACTAACAATCATGGACGACGAACATATAGCTTGAAGGGATAAAACAAATTAAGAAAATTTAACTAGATCTTAGTTGATACGCATCTAATATTAGAAGTTCTAGATCGACAAGTGCACCACTATTTCAATTCGAATTTTAGACTATATAATAGTAATATCCTCTAGCTACAACCTAGCATTGCCATTTAATAGCCTCAAGAAGTGCAGTTTTCTCATTAGCGATCGCAAAAGGTGCCATTTTCCCCCCAAAAAATAATTTAAATTACCTGCGTACGGAATTCAGGAGTTTCGGGAATAGTTGGCGGCTGATGATGATGGTGGTGGTGGTGCGGAGAGGGTTTTGGAAGCGGCAGTGGCGGCGGACTAAAGAGATTAAAGAGGTCGCTGCATAGAAGAAATAGAGGCAGACCCAAAAGAAGAAGTTGCACGCGATCCATAGTCGAGAAAAAGAGTAATTTGAAGCAAGCAACAAGAAAACTATTCTCTCCCTCAGTAAGCAAGGAGAATTTTCCTAAGGAAGAAGAGAATTATCGATAGGGATCAAAAGATTAGGTTATGTCTGGTTAATTGGAAATTTAGGCCAGGGTCGTGGCCTAATTTACTTCCCAAGTTTCTAAATTATATATATGTTAAATTTATATTTAAAATAATATAATAATTATTTTAAAAATATATATATTACAACTAAATGTCGTCGGCAACAAATTATAGTCAAGTTTTTTTTTAAAATAATTATACTTAATTATTCGGTAACTCTGTAGCTTGGTATAATTATTAGAATATTACAATTTAGTGTTATATCTCATTATAATTTTCATTAGTTGAAATAAGTCAATTATTTTTCACATTATATAATTTACCAAATATAATTTCTATAAAAGTTGCTTTATTTACATCCTAATTTTTAATCTACATACTTTTTTACTTTGCGAAGAAAAATTTGAAAATAATATCTACTTTATACGTCTTTCTAAACAGTTCAAAATATTATTAATTATTTTTTATATTAATTTTTCTATGCTAATATAAATATTTAATTTATTTATTTTTTAATTACATATATATAAAACTAAAAAAAGGGATAAACCTAGTTATTTTTTATAAAATGTTAAATAGAACTTAAATATAAGACAAAAAATTTAGAAATTATTAAAATATGATATGCTTACAATAAAAAAAATTATATTTCATAAACTCTATGGTAAATAATTTATAAAATTAATATATAAGAAAAATAATTTTAAAATCTTTGAATTCTTTTCTAAATTGATTTTATTTCTTAATAAGTTAATTGTAATAATGAATTGGATTTATATTAATGAGAAAAAAAATTAGGATTTAAAATAAAAAATTATAAGTGAATGTATTTTGTTGAATGTCGAGTGTTTTTTTATATATTTAAATTATATTATTTGTAATTTATATTAAATATATTTTTATAATCAACCTTTTTATTGAAATATAAAAGTCGGGTTGCCTTTTTATAAAAGATAAACCGGGCATTACCCGGCTTTTGTTGCAGCAAAGTCCGCGCCAAGTCAAGAACGGTCCCCTTCTTCCCCTTTCAAAACCTTGAAAACGAGACGGTTCCAAGCTCGCACCTAACTACCTGAAGTCGAAACGCTTTCCATTTCACAAGTCGTAACCACCATTGCTGCTAATCTCCGCCGTCAAATGCCTTCACCAACAATACTTTCAATGCAGAGACTGTAGGCTGAATTAAACGCTCCCTCTCCGAAATCTGTTCTTCTAACACTAACAACTACCATCTTGACTTGTTTGAGAATCCCCGCTGTTTCAGCGGCTAGGCCAAGCGCCTCCAGCACGTTCTCAACAGGTCCTCCGTGCCAGTTCGTGTTCGGATACTCTCTCGGTGTCTGTACAGACTGCGTTGAAAGGAATTGCTGGAGATTTAGCCAAGGCAGCTGAAACTATGTTGATTCATAGAAAGAGGAGCAAGATCTTTTTTTCTCACATTAACTGCCTGTCTTTGTCAGCCGCGCTCCAGGAGAACACTGCAGCGATCGGCGGTTGGCTCTCCGTAATTGAGACTTCCCTTCACTACCCAAACTTCGCAAGAAGGTCGCTGATCTTTCTTGTGACATGAAACAGGTGCATTTCACTGTCAGCGCTTCCTCTGTATACCCCTTTATCGGATACAAAATGTTTTTAACTGTCTCATTTAGAAAGCCCTTCTACAGTATTTTCAAAAACATTTCCCTACTTTGCTGGTATGTTTGACAATGTTTTGACATAATGAAATGCGGAAATATCCTGAGTTGGAATTTGAGAATAAAAAACAATGCTTTATTAATTTTCCCTCAAAGGTACAAAAGGCAGCACATTTCCCGTTATATAGACTGATGAATGAGCTTGCAAGAAAAATAAAACAGTTAAATCTTAGCCCTACAATCCTCATCCACGGGTTGGCACATTGATTAAGGAGTCAACTCATTAAAGTCAGAAAAACAGAATTGATTATATATTCTGTTGGCTTCGAGAACTTGAGAACAACTCGAAGAAGAAGCTTGAATATTTGCTAAGCTATAACGGGCTTCATGCTGAGTTTTGGGCTTTGGGTTAATGCATTAAAGCCCACTACTTATCTTCTTAAGCTGGAAATGGAGCTTAAAATTTGCTGTATTCTTCAGTAGATGGATACATTGATTGAGGTTAAAATTCTGCATTGGAAAGCACATTTTAAATAAGAGAAATTCTGAAATAAATGCAGACGCTTAATGCAACGCTCTTTGCGAAGAAATGTTTTGTTTTGTATAAATACAAAGGGGATTTGAAAAAAAAAAAAAAAGACTCCTATACAAAGTTCAAATTCAAAATAGTTACCGTTTAAAATTTAAATTAAAATTGACCCGTAACATTGTTTGTTAGATGAAATTATCTATATAACATGTATACTAACTATTTTGAATAAAATGTATAACCTTAAATATAAAAAAGAAAATTTACTGCTAAAAATTTTAGAATAACTTTACCTTTTGAATTTTTTACCTATACCAATTATTTCTGTACACATTATCATCGAGTGAAAATCTGGCCGCCAAATTGATGTATGTTCTTAATTTAGATAAATAAATTTATTATTGTTTATACATTATTTTCAAAAATAAATTATTGTTGATAATTATATATAGATTAAATGATATTTTTGAGGATGAATGGTTTATGATTTTTTAGTATTTTTGATTAATGTTTGAGGAATATTAATGTATAATAATGTTTTATTGAAATGATGTGTGAAAAAAAGTAAGACATGTCTATATTTTATTGAAATGATGTGTGAAGAAAGTAAGACATATCTAAAATTGATGATTTAAACTGAAAATTTAGAAGCGGACAAATAGCCAATATTTTTTTGCAAGAATACATGACTTTCTCTCGAAAGTGTGCTAGCACACTTTTAAGGAAAAGTACTCGAAAGTGTACACATTTTCGAGTTGGCACACTTTCAAGAAAGTGTGACTTCTTGAAAGTGTTAACACTTTAGAGGAAATGTTAACCCTTGGAAGTGTTAACACTTTTGAGGGTCACACTTCCTCAAAAGTGAGGTAATAAATTTTCAAATAATATTATTTGTAATAATGTATTAACTAACTATAGACAAGGTACTATAAAAGAGAGAAAATTGTTAATTAAAAAATAAATATATAAAAAAATAAGTTATTTAAAAAATATTTGTTACAATGATATTATTAAGATATTGTTTATTAAAAAAGAATTTAATAATAATATTATTACTTAGAATCTATTTAATTTATATTATAATAAATAGTATATAAATAACAATTAATAATATTAAATTAGTTAATGTGAAAATATTTAATAATATTTTTAGAATATAAAAAGGTATTTGAAATTATTTAAATATAAATGAGTTGATTGTATATACGTGTGATTTTATTTTATAGAATCATAAAAAATAAAATGAGCTGTTTACTCAATTTTTGGTTATATTTATTATGATTCTATTTTACCAAAAAGTTGTAATATGAGTTTGTATATTATGAAGTAATTAATATTATTAGTTAAGATATATATTTTAATCATAAATTAATAAATACGGATACTTAACATTATTTAGTAATATTTTTTTATAAAGGTAGTTATGTTTACGTTGAAGAAAAAGGAGGAAGAGCATTTTGAGGGTAGCATGACATCATTATCTCACTTGTGCATTGTAAAATTAATTCGAAAAAAATTGACTAGTGGTGGCTAAAGAGCCTAACTCGATGGGTTAAGGCCGGGTCGGGCCGAGTTGAAAATTGGTAAAAATAAAAACAGGCCGGGTTGGGTGATGAGACGGGCTAGGCTGGGTTAGGTCAAACTCATTTGATTATTAATTTTTAATTTTAATTATATTTTAAATTATCTTAAAAATAAAAATTAATTTTATTATATAAATCTCTTTTTTATTATTATAATAAAAAATAATAATATAATTTAAATTATAACAAAATTTCTTTTCGCGGTGTTCAATTTTATTAATTAAACAGAAAAAATTACAGTGAGGGGACATTCTAGTCATAACCTCATAAATTTTTTACATTCAATCATACTTTTTAATAATAAATATATAAAAATTAACAAATTAATTAAAATAAATATTACAAAGAGTGGGACATTGAGCCTTATCTCATTATTTTTATAATAAAATAAATCTAAATCATAATTACCTTTTATTCGTCAATCTTCATTCTTCAATCTTCCACGTCCTCTCCTTTGTCCCATTTATTACTTAAATCAATTGATAGAGATAATTGGTGTTGTAATTGTTGTCTCCTCCATTCTTTGTTGTACCAATCTCTAAAGCACATTTGCATTTTAAGAGTTTCTGGTGCCATTTTACTTCTTTGAGCATTAAGCGTTCGTCCAATTAAACAAAATGCATTTTCTAATGAAACTGTTGATACTGGTGGCGTTAGAATGTCTCGTGCTATTTTTTTAAAAATAGAATAAGTCTTAGAATTTTTTTTCACCATTTTAAGATATTAAAATCTATTTCATTCTCCACCGGTAGACCTTGCATATAGTAGGATAACTCATTGAATAAGGTTCACATTATTTTAGGTCTCTTTACAATTATGTAAAATTCCAACCGCTATTGAAAATTATAGGAGTAGTGGAAAAGGAAGAGAAAGAAGAGTCTTTCCAACTAGTAGATATTAAAGTCTTTATAGAATATTCAATCTTATACATGTGATAAATATTTAATAAATTTATTGATAAAATATTCTTACAAGTTTGTATACGTGTAATTATTTTAAATGATAAATTTTCAGGTTCATTGGGATCTAGAAAAGTATAAAATTTTTCAATTAAAGTTTCACAATAAAAAACTTTAATACATGGGTCCAAGCAAAGGCAATACTGTGTAAAAGGAGCATATAATACTTCCTAAAATTTTCTACCATAGTTGACATTACTGTAACGAACCTAAGATGTTCTATGTATTTTTTAAATACAAAAATAACGCTATCTAATGTGAGAATTACATGATATATTATTGGGTAGTATTGTCTTGATAATAATTTTGTAACTTCTTTAAATATTTCTAAAAGTTGGGACATAATATGTGTAACCTTAAATTGTTTATGTGTTATTTTATGTCATATCATATTGTCATTCTAAAATTCCATTATTAGAACTTGATAAAGTAAAACACTTTAAAGTATATTGTAAGTAGAGTTCCACTTAGTTGGTTCATCTAGAACTAATTTTTTAGCTTACAACTAATGTTCATGGCATAATTTTCTAAATTATTGGTATCTAACTAGAATTGTTTTTAAATGATGAACAACAGTTCTAATTGATTCAATTACTGGTTTTATTATTTCATACCCATCTTACACACATAAATTTAATATATGACAAGCACATCTGTTATGAAGAAAATTTTCATCTAAGACTGGTTTAATCATATTTTTTATTAAAGAAATTGTAACAGTATTATTCGATGCATTCTCAAATAAAATATAAAAAATTTTATCTTTAATCCTAAATTCACGAATAATAAACGTAATTACTCTAAATATGGCCATAGTATTATGTGAAAATTTAAATAGTTTAAAACTTATAATTCTTTTGTTTAAATTCCAATCATCATCTATCCAATGGCATGTGATGTAAATATAGTATAATCTATTAATATCTTTCCAATTGTCACGAGTCAATGAAAACAAACAGTTACTAGATTCTAATATTGTAATTAAAGTTTTTTTTATTTAATTCAAATTTTTTAATGCATGTGTTCTAGCAGTTGTCCTTGGTATTTTCTTAAATGCTAGTTGATGTGCTTGCATTAGTTCTCCAAAATTTGGAGATTCACTCTTTATAAATGATTGATCATTTTAGATCAACCATTTAATAATAGAGTCTCTTGACTCAGTAGGATCAAATCAAAAATTATCACCTATGACTTCACCTATTGTTCTAGTTTGACTTTGTTTTTGTAAATTTTTTAAATGTTCTGCATGTTTTTTTTACTAAGAGTTTCTAAACCATCACCTTTTTTAAATGCATACATTTTACTGCAAATTTTATATTTAACCTTATTTTGTTCAATATTTTTTCAAAAAATTTCTATATTTCGGATCTAGGTTGCCTACTCCGACTAGTGCAAGCTGTGGTAGACTTTACTTTAGTATTAAAAATTTGTTCCTCTTCCTATATATTTTCAAATTGGTCATAAGGGAGAATTGTATCTTCTAACTCCCAAAAAAACTCATGTAATTCTTGCGAAAAATGGTGTGCCATTTTTTAAAGATTTAAAATAATTTTTTAAATTAAATATTAATATAATTTAATATAATAAATTAAAACATACAAATTAAGTAAAACTAAATATTAACATAATTTAAAAAATTAAATAACAACTAA
>JAWDEX010162480.1:0-51658 GCA_035221805.1 Trichilia hirta | reverse complement strand
TATGAATTTTGTCTCAGAGAAGTGGTTTTTTGGGATACATTATAACTGATTAAAGAATCTTTGTATACCCTCAAAAGATCAAGGTGATTGTACAATAGAAAAGTTCAAAGAATGTAAGAAAAATTAGAGAAAAATAGATGCAAGACAGTGAACCCGTCAAAGGCTGTTAAGAGATCCTAGAAGGAAAACAGAGTGAATTTTATTTTATACAAGATAAAATATTAACCTTAAAAGGTAGAGTTTACAGTCCTAATGATAATGAGTTGAGAAGGACTATTATGGAAAAAAACTCATTGATCTACCTTTGCTACACATCCCTATAGTACAAAGATGCAACTATTCAAAAAAATTACTGGTGCCCAAGAATAAAGAAAGATATAGCAGATTTTATGGCTAAATATATGGTATGTCAATAAGAAAATACATAACATTATAAGCTAGTTGGGACTCTTCAGCCTTTACCAATTCTAGAATAAAAATGGGAACATGTTACTATAAATTTTATGGTCGGGTTACCACGTACCTAATCGGGGCATGATACATTCTGGGTTATAATCGATCAGCTTACTAAGTAGCTAATTTTGCCCATTTATGTGTATTTTATTGAGAAGTTAGCAATACTGTATATAGCAAAAATTATTAGATTATATAGAGTCCCTTTGTTTAATGTATTGGTCACAATCTTTGTTTTACATCATGATTTTGACCAAAACTTCAAAATACCATGGGTACCACTTTGAAGTTCAGTTCTACCTTTTACTTGCAGAGTGATGGCTAGTCCGGGAGAATCACACAGACACTAGAGGATATGTTATGAGCTTGTATGTTAGACTTTTATAGTGGTTAGAATGTTTATCTATCATTAATTAAATTTACTTATAATAATAGCTACCAGGCGAATTTAAGTATGGCTCCTTATAAGGCACTGTATAAAAGAAAATGTAGAACTCTATTGTGTTGGGACAAAGTAAATGAATGAAAAACTGAATGTATTAAGTTGATAGAATTAACTTTAGAAAAGAATAAGATCATTTAAGAAATATTAAAGGTGGCCTAAGATAGGCAAAGATCGTATGCAAATAATCAAAAAAGAGATCTTAAGTTTAAAGTTAGAGATATGGTATTCCTAAAAGTATTCCCATAAAAAAGGTGATATGATTCAGAAATCGTACAAAGCTCTATCCTCGATATATTGGCCCTTTCAAGATTACTAAATAAAATTAGCCTAGTTACATATAGGTTAGAGTTACCAACAAAATTGAAAAGAAATCATAATATATTTAAAGTACAAATGTTGAAGAAATACATTCCAAATTCAATGCATATCATATGTTCTCCACTAGTTATGCTTTGAGAAGATTTAAATTATGAAGTTCAACTAGTAGTAATATTGGACCAATAAAAACGAGTCCTAAGGAGTAGAATGATTCTCATGGTAAAAATCTTATGGCAAAGTGACTCAATTGAAGAAATGATATGGGAATTAGAATACCAGATGCAACAATACTGTCTTTACTTATTTTATCAGTAAGGTATGTTAGAGTTCTTAGCTTTTAAATTTGTTCTAGATTCATATAAATATAGAAGATTTCTTTAGTTTTAATTTTCTCTTTCTGATAATAAATAATAAGTTAGATATTCTAAAATACATATATTTTGTTATCAGGGAAAGAAATTATATGATGTGTCATAATATATCCCTTTAATTTAAAATAGTTAGATAGATATTTGACTTCATTCTTTTTCTTAAAATAACATGGTATATTGAATTTTGAGAAAAAAATTCTTTTAGGGGGTAGAATTATAAGACATGTTTCCTAACATTAAAAATATTTTAGTTATTTTATTATTTAAAGGCATTTCTGTTATTTTTATCATATTAGTAAACAGATACCATATATGTATATTGAAAGCAATATTGAGGCAAAATGCAAAGTTTGAGAGGATTTTAATAAGAAACAATAAAGATTTGAAGAGGTTTCTTAGATGTGTGCCATTTTTAAACACCCAGTGTTAGAAGCAAAATTTTCAATGATTTAGACCTCGGATTGATAAACTAATTTTTTGTACTCAAAGAAGGAAGAAAGAATTTAAGGAAAGAAAGAAACTAAGGTGAAAATAAATGACGAATAAAGCCTAAATTAGTATTAGAGTTAGAGTGATTTAACAGTAAAAAAAAATGAAAAGTAAAAGCAAAGGAAATCTAGAGCAAGATTGTCACTTGAATTAGCATCGGATTAAAAGGTTGGATGTGCCTTAGTTAGAAAGGATAGAAGTGAGAAAATGAGGGAGAGGGAGAGGAAAATTGATGTAAGATAACCCCAGAACTAGCACTGAATAGATCGGGTCGAATGTGCTCTAGAGAAAAGGAAGAAATAAAGAGGACCTGAGCTAGATCAAGCCTAACCAACCTTGAATTTGGTTAAAATAAAGGCAACTAATACCAGACCTGGTGCAACCAGTACTGGACATGATCCTTTCCTCTTAGATTTTACAATCTTGCCCTACTTTGCTTTTATGGCTTTTACTATTTTTATAGATGAAATAATCTTTTCATAATCAATTATATATACACTAGGACATTTTTGATTCTTCATTTCTTCTTTTACCTTTTTTTTCATCATTTCTTCCTAATGAGTTCCTCTACTCCTTGTCTTTCTTTTCTTGTTTTTCTCAATAAAATCTCTTTTATTTCTTGACTTTTCACTGAAGCTCTTGTTAGATAAGGGTATTCAAGCATGATTTGGCTAATATTACAAAGATTGTTTGAAAAAAAGCTAACGTTTTGAGGATAATTAGGGGTTTTCTAATTAGGCAACAATTAAAAGTTTTCAAGGGTTCATTCAAGCTATCGGTAAGCTCGTGAACTCATTGAAAACTTGATTTGGTGATTTTGAGTAGGTTAGAAATTATGGTTTACTGTTCATTCAAAAATTTCTTTAATTTATGCATAGAAAATGTTAGATTATATTGATTTAAGTTAATTAAAGTATGTTTATAGTAAATTTTATAATATCATTGACATGTTGGTTTTGAAGAAAATAAGAAAAGTTAAGATTTTACTATGCATAAGTACTATTTATTCAAGTATTTATGTTTGGGAAATTGTTTGAAATAGTCGTATTAAGTCAGAAATGATGAATTCATCAATAATGTGATAAAGGCCATGGAATTTCATTGTTAAAAATCATTTTAATAGCCGTTGTAGAGCTTATCCCTATCTTTAAGCACTGACTTATGAAATTCAAATCGATGAGCCTATTCATTACATGTAGGGGGATTGAGGCTAACTAAGATTAGTGGAATATTGATAAATTTTATTCATACAAACATTTAGATGCCAAGACCTTTTAAGGAGAGGCTAGCCAACACGAGAAGAACTAGGGAATATTGATTCTCCTAATCTCAGTGAGTGGATTATGTCTTTTTAAATGTTTTTATACTTCAAAATGTCATGAAAACTTACTCTTTTATAGACTAAGACATGAATCTATATGATTGTTTAAAAATGAATATTATATGGCATTTGATTTTCTATAATGCATTGTTTTATACATGTATTGTATGGCTGGGGGCCTAATAAATGTTTGAATATCTTTTGAAATGAATAAATATAGATGTTATGCTATAAATGCTTGTGCTTGAATTAAAAATGATACTTTGATATGGTGATGAAGCTAGTAGATCGAATGTTATTACTGTAGTATAGGATAGTAGCCTATAAACGGACCTAAGTAGAGGTTACATAGGTGATTGGGTACTAATTAAAGGCAGATATAAGGGTGAAAATTCTAGGCCTTGCCTATTAGTAAATAAAGAACAATCACAATGTTACCACGTTACTACTTCGACCAACATCATAGGGATGGGCATAGTTTTTTTCAAATAAAGGATTTTATCATACTTGATTTATAAAAGATAAATTTTACTAATATAATTTTTATAAGATGAGAAAACCCCCCAAGTGGTATTAGTGGTTACCCGGGCTAAGGTGACATTAATGAAAGAGAAGCTAGCCCAAAAACTTGTTTTTGTTATAATACACAAAGACCTAAACTAAATTTCATAAAATTTATTTATGTGTATATGTAGAGATTTGTAAATATACTTGTGAAACGAATTGAGTTGTATTGAAACAGATTATTTTTTTATATAATCCATTCATTAAGTATAGTCATATCCTCCCCTATCCCCTCATTTCAGGTATCATTAGGAGACATTCTTTTTGAGAGAGAGTGAGAGGTGTCGTTCAAACTCTACTTTTGGGTGATAAGGTATCTCGACAAGATAGTGTATTTAAGTCTACTAGATAGTTTCCACGACTTTATACTTTTGTTTCCATTTGAAATCATTATCTGTATTTGACTTTTGAACTATATGTATGGATTGATTGCTTTATTTTGAATAAAAGTTTTAACTTAGCTATGCTCGCGTACGAGTTTATGTTATTTATGTATTCTGATTTATGCTGAAAATGAATTTGAAATAGCTTATATTTATGTTGATTCATGTTAGTTATTTGCATGACTAAAATCTTGCATATTCATAGGGTGCATTCTAGCCAATAGAATGCAGCTTAAGAATGCGCAACGATTGTCATGTATCTAATACCCAAGTAGGGGTATGACATAAACAATAAATAAATTTTAAAAATAGATTTGTAATGATGAAATTATAAATTTATAAATTAGGATACAGCCACCCAACAACTTCTCTTCATTTGTACCCTTCTCTTTATTTAGTCAATTTGTTTTCCCTAAACTAACTTTAAAACTTATTTTAACATCAATGAAAATGAAGTTAAGTATAGTATAAAATTCTATTCTCAAGTCTCACCTACCTTAGCAACCTTGTTTTTCTATTATCTCCTTTATTTATAATACATTTCAATTCATACCTTTTTGATTTCGAAAGGGTCAATAGAAAAATTATAAAAATCGTAGATAATAATGTAATAATAACTAATAAATTTAAGAGTCTGTTGGATTAAACACATTATTTTATGTTGGTGGTATCACATTAATGATAAATAATTAAAAATACATTTTATTATTACTTACATTATTCACCAAAGAGAAATATAAGCCTTTGAATATTCTTTATGGTAAACGTGTAAAAATATTCAATTTGTTAGGATGAATGAAAAATTTAATGCCAATTTTAAAATATTTCTTTCTTTATTTTCCCAATTTATTTTCATGCAATGCTTATCTCAACACGAAGATTGGGAGGCTAATTCTAATAGATAACCTTTTAAATTAAAAACAAAAAACAATAATAGAAAAACACATAAGAACCTTAAGTTGTATGTATGAACCCCCTTCAACCTGCAAGCTCCATTTAAAGTTTTGTATAGCTTATTGCATGTGAAGCAACAATCTACGAGGTAATCATTAGACCAACACCAGTTTAAATAATAATAATGGAGTAACATATAAATCAGAGATTGCATGTAAACCTTTGGTAAAAATATTGGTCATTCTCATGTTTTCGATATCTACATGTGAAAAGGTTTGAAAGACACATATCCAATGACTATAAATACTGATTGGGCTTACGATTAAATATTTTTAAACTTTTACCATTCAAAACTCAAAAATATGAAACTTGGTCTTTTTCTCTCTATTAGCATTGCTAAAATTTTCAAACATCAAAACTTTTGATATTTTATATATTTACATCTCTTTAATTTTAACTCTCTAATTTAAGTATCAGAGTTCTTTTATCAAAAAATTAGTATCACTTTGAGCTTTACTTCTTTTTTGTATATAATACAAAAAGTAAAGTTGTCAAACGAGCTGATAATTCATGAGTCGGTTCGTTTAACCTCCCATTTAGGTGAATTAGTACTTATATAAAATTGATCTATTTAATTACGGGCCGATTTACTCCAGTTTATTTGGTTTGCGGATTAAATGAGTTGACCCATTTAACCGATAGACTAATCCGTTTAATTAAAAATAAAAAAAGGTAAAACTTAAATTTAATTTATTTTTTATTCTTTTTTTAATTAAATTGTATTTAAATTATAAACTTATTATTACTATTAATATATTGTATTTATTAGTAATTAATATATTTTATTTATTTTTTATTTTATAATCTTTTTTAATTTAAAAAAATTTTAAATTTAATTAGTAGGCCGCCCAGCTAGCCCGATCTGATCCCTTTAGGTCAGTTCACGGGCCGGCTCATTTGACAAATATAATAAAAAGAGGGATTACAGCAGTTATATAGCGAAAGGACACTAAAGCCTCCTGTTATGGAGCTAAGACATAAAAAGAATTTTATATGGTATTTAAAATATTCATCTCAAATATTTGAGGCCTCGACGGGATAGTTTAATCGGTTCGTTCTTACTGTAAAAATGAAAATTACGAATCAGATTCTCAATCACTCGAATTAATCGGAAAGACGGGGAGAGGATTTTTGTCATTTCATCGTCTACTAATTTTTTGTTGCGCGAGCATTCATATTTGTATAGTTTCCATATGAAAATAAATTTAAAATATTTTTAATTATTTGAAAAGTGTTAAATGTACTGTAAACTAATATTAAAGAAAGCGTGGATTACTTCAGATCTCAAATGATTCCTTGTAAAACGAAGTCGGGTGCAAATCTCAAAATGTTAGCAATCCAACAAAAAGATTTCACCTTGGTCTCAAAATCAATGAAGTCGACGTGGTCATGGATATCTTAATAAATGAAAAATAATATAATAATTCAGTTCATTATTTCTGTCGCTCCCGTCAACCTCACAAGCACAAAACAGAGGACTGTGAACATACTGACCGAGAAAAAAGGGCAATAAAAAAAAAAATCCAATTTATACTAATTTTTCTGTACTTTCATTTCGTGTCAGGTTTTGATTGGAGAATGGCTTGCTTTGCACCGGGGTAAACTCAGCCATGCTGCCACCTGAGTCAGGAAGCTTGAGAGAGTCAGAAAAGTTTATAATAAACAGTAGTTTACGTTGACTTTATCTTAGTCCGTGCGTGGAACCCACACTTTAATTTCAGCCACGTCATGAACAAAACCTAATCATATGGAATCCACGTGATTTCCATTGACGTGGCAATCTCTCATTGAATGATTTGGTATACGAAGCTTCCATACTAAATCCTATGCTAAATCACTGTTACTACACAGTATAATTTGGGGAAGGAAGCACAAAAGCATATTTCTTAAATCATTCTTTACAAATATTTCGCTAAATCCTGAGATCGGAAAGCTAGTTTTATTTTACTGTTTTCGCTGATTTCGCTTTCTTCTTTTTTGTATTTGTGTTTCGTGTGTTCTACCTCATATCTTTTTTTACGATGCCAGCTCCAAATCATTACTCTCCTTTCCTTTTGTCTCAAAAAAGTTAGGTCTTAGCACTTCATCTTCAATTATCCCATGCACATTCCCTAATTGATGTCTTTTTTATTCCGTTAAAGGATTCCTTGTTGAGAAATTATTAGGTTTGCAGCTTGTACTATGTTTTAACACTGTAGAATTGATGGATTTTGATTGTTTGGGTAGAGAGGAGTGATAAAATATGGTGAGAAATGAGTTTGTTGTTTTTGCTTGGTGAAAAATGGGATGTGCGTTTGGGAGACAGGTTTCGGGGAAGGCGGTAGAGAGGAAAGAGGGGGAAGTGGTTAGGGTTGAGAAAAAGGCAGATGCAAGAGAGATTCGGAACGGAGGTAATCAGAAGGAAGGGAATGAGGAGGTAGCAAGTGTGCGGCCTAGAGGAGAGAGGAGGCGGTCTTCCAAGCCCAATCCCCGGCTGAGCAATCCGCCGAAGCACATTCATGGGGAGCAGGTGGCAGCCGGATGGCCCTCCTGGCTTTCGGCTGTTGCTGGAGAAGCTATCAGCGGATGGACACCACGGCGTGCTGATAGTTTTGAGAAACTTGATAAGGTAGGGAGAATTTGCTGGGTTTTTACGAGTTTGGATGTATTTTAGGTGATTATTATAATAGTTGTTGGTTGTGGAGAAAATGTTGGACTAGGAAAGGGAATAATTAACGATTGAGTTTTATATATATAAAGCCTTAATATATTTTTTTAATAATTTCTTGTTGATTAGAGCATAAATACTATAATATATAGATTTTTTTTCCTCTTTGGTGAGTAGATTGGGCAAGGTACATATAGTAATGTGTATAAAGCAAGGGATACACTGACGGGGCAAATTGTGGCATTGAAAAAGGTGCGGTTTGATAATTTGGAGCCTGAGAGTGTGAAATTCATGGCTCGGGAGATTTTGATTTTGCGCCGCCTGGATCATCCAAACGTTGTAAAATTGGAAGGTTTGGTAACGTCAAGAATGTCCTGTAGTTTGTATCTTGTATTCAAGTACATGGAGCATGATCTGGCTGGTCTTGCTGCAAGCCCAGAAATCAAGTTCACAGAAGCACAGGTTAGTAATTGGCATCTTGCTGGGTCCTTTTTTCTGCAGCGATATAAAGTGCCTCAAGTTAATCTTCATACGAGTTTTTGTGTGTCCTATTTGATGATGTGGCAGGTTAAATGTTACATGCACCAGCTATTATCAGGGCTGGGACACTGTCACAACCAGCATGTGCTGCATCGTGACATTAAAGGATCAAATCTGCTTATTGACAACGACGGAATTCTTAAAATTGCTGATTTTGGATTAGCATCATTTTTTGATCCTAACCACAAGCAACCAATGACTAGTAGGGTGGTTACCTTATGGTATCGACCACCTGAACTTCTTCTTGGTGCCACTGATTATGGTGTGGGTGTGGATCTCTGGAGTGCTGGTTGCATTCTGGCTGAGTTATTGGCTGGGAAGCCTATCATGCCTGGTCGCACAGAAGTAATTTAAGCACCTACTTAGTCATTACAATACAATGTTCATTTGATCTAGATGCATTTTGTATGAAACAGATGGTCTCATTTATGCTTTGTTTTTGTTTCAATAGATATTCCCTTGATCTAAAATGAATTACTCAGGCTGCATGATGTAAATTGCTTTATTTATGCTTGTTTGCATCTTATTTATCTAGCATGGAATAAGTAATCATGCATTAACATAGCCTGTTGCAGATGCCTAACAAATATCTATTTTTTGTAAGGGTGAAGGGGTGTGTTTTTTTTTTTTGTTTTTTTTTTTTATGTTCAGATATGTTGATTAAATGACCCCATATTTGTTCTACTTATATTATCATGTAATTCTTCAATATGTTGGCATGCGTGTGTGTGTGTGTATTGAGTTTATTATTTTTTTATCTTAGACCAAAGTGTCAAAACTCCCTGTAATATTGAATTTTTCGATCATAATCTCTTTGTCTATCTCTAGGCTCAAAATTCCTTCTCAACGTGAGCTAAATGATCAAGAAGAATGATAGAAACCTTACTCAAATTTTTTGACTGTGCAATGTAGATCCTTCCTTAATCATCTTTAGTTACATAACCTTGCTATTGCACTGTAGATGCTAAAAACATGCTATTGATTAGTTTTGGGTGTTGCAGAGGCTTTTAAATTCCGGTGGTTTTCTCCAATAACAAATCTCAGCAAAGATTTTGGAGTTGCAATTTTCAAGACTATCCATTCCTGTGGGATCTGAATATCTGGAGAAGATTAGTCTTCATGTAAAAGCTTAACCATAAAAACTTGTGTTTGTGGACTAGATTATTAAGTTTAGGCTTAGTCATACTGGAACATGCGTAAAATACCTTTTGCTTTCTTGTGTTGTTGGTTCAGTTATGCAAGAAAGAAGAGTTCTATATATTGGGATTCCTGTTTTAGATGACTAGAGATAAAAGAAAAAGAGAAAACAAAAGTGAACTTTATTATTGTGCTTGCTATGATTGTATCCAGTGCTGCTAAAGCAAACATTTCACTGATTATGGCTGCCCCAGTTTCCTTACGCGGTTATCTTCCGTGTCACTTAGGTGGAGCAACTGCACAAGATATTTAAATTGTGTGGCTCTCCTACTGAAGAATATTGGAAAAAGTCAAAGTTGCCACATGCAACAATATTTAAGCCTCAACAGTCTTACAAAAGGTGCATAACAGAGACTTTTAAAGACTTTCCACCATCATCACTGCCACTAATTGAGATCCTTCTTGCAATTGACCCAACTGAACGCCAAACAGCTACTGCTGCATTGAGGAGTGAAGTGAGCAAATATCACCTCTTTATTTAAGTCTTCTTGTTGCATTAGTTCTGATAAAGCTATGTTTGTCTTATTTATTCTAAAGAAATCAAAATTTTTAAGTAACTGTACGACATTAGATCTGTTTGATAATGAAAAAATTTTTTATCAATATTTGTCAGAATAAAGTCCATGTGTATCTCTATTAGTAGTAAGCTTTCTCATTTAACATATTTCTCATATTACATGTGATTTTTTGAAGGGCAATTATAGCTGGGAGAAATATTTGAATCTCTTGGTGAAGTATATGATATTGCTTATGGCTGAAATTTCTATGTTTACACATGTTTCATGACACGCTGAAGTCTGCCCTTAGTAGAACTTACTATAGTTTGCTTAAAAATATACAAGGAGATGTCCACATTTTAAGATGCTATTACAGAAATTCGTTGGAATTTGGTTATTGTTAACTTGAATGTTCCTCTAGCTCAACTATTTTTTTGTCAAACTTGTTTCTATAGCTCTGCCTATGCTTTATAGTTATTTTTTAGTGACTGATTTTCATCCCTATTTATCATTTGTAGCAACTTGTACCCGTATAAATCAATGTAGATCCCTCAATTTTTGTAAACACATTCAAAGTTGGATTCTTTGTCATAAGTCTTGTACATTTTTGCTGCTAAGATTCATTAAATGATTTTAGTGTTTCTGCTATTTATCATAAAGATATTGCTATTACAGCAGCATTGTGTTCCTTGTTTGTTTATGAGCCTGTTCAAGATTGAGATTTCTCTGGCTAGGCTAGTTAAGTGATGGCCTCTGAATATCATGTTCAAGAATGACCTGTTGAATCAGTGAATGAGCTTATTTACAATCCAGTCTTGAGTTGTTCACAAGAAGGTCTATAAGTTACAAGCTATGCTTATTCTGGTTCTTTTCCCAGGATAAGTAACATTATTCAGATTCTCAATTAATTTCTCTTAAACTGAGTGCCCGACTTTATTTGGCAATAAATATGTGCTTATATTCTGTTTTGAATGGAATTTCGGAGAAATTTTTTTGTTGATTGGAATATCTGTCCGGTTGAAATATAAATCAACCTTCAATTTATTTTGCAGTTTTTTACAACTAAGCCTTATGCTTGTGACCCTTCTTGCCTTCCAAAATATCCTCCCAGCAAAGAAATAGACGCTAAACTACGGGATGAAGAAGCTAGAAGGTGGATGATATCTGAATACCCTCAACTTCTGGCAATTTCCTGTCTTATGGGTTTTTCATTATCACTTCTGTTCCTCAGATATCTTGTCTCTCTTTTCACCATTCCCCGTCTGCTTATTTAACTTGAAATTGTCTTCATGACTGTAGATTGAGAGCTGCTGGAAGAGCTAATGCTGAAGCTAAGAAAGCACGCTCACGTGATCGAGCTGTGAGAGCAATGCCTGCTTTAGAAGCCAATGCTGAGCTGCAAGCCAATCTTGATGTATGTCAGATAAGCATCGTTTTTCAAATATTTTCCATTCTCATGCTGAGTCACCTAGTATTTTGATTTTAATGATCAAAAACTATATATTGGATTAGTAACTTAGTTATGTAATTTTTCATGAAATAGGCCCTTACCTGGACCTTTGTTTGGATTCAAAAGTTCTAGTGATGGAATGTAGGTCAAGGTCAAAATAATTTTAGGGCGTCTGTGCTCATTTCACTCACTTATGCATTCTCTTCTCTCTCTCTTTGTCTTTCTATCTCCCATGCATATGAAGTGTATGACTTAGAAATGTGTTTCCCATAAAATTAAATGATTTTGCTTTATTTAAGTTGTTTCTGAAGTGACTTTTCCTCGCCATAGCTATATGATTTCACAACTTCAGATGGTATTATTATTTATCTATTGATTTTTAATTGATGCGTTGTCTTTTAAAACAGAGGCGGCGGCTTATAACACATGCAAATGCAAAGAGTAAGAGTGAGAAATTTCCTCCTCCACACCAAGATGGAGCACTCGGCTATCCTCTGGGTTCCTCACACCACATTGATCTTGTGTTTGATCCTCCTGATATCCCTTTTAGTTCCACAAATTTCTCATATCCGAAAGCACCTATCCAGACTTGGTCAGGCCCTTTGGTGGACTCAGCATCTGTGGGTGCTCCAAGGAGGAAGAAGCATATGGCAGGTAATGGGCATGGGCACTCAAAGTCATCAAAGAAGGATGCACAGAAAGATTGGAATTCTTCTCAGGCTTAAAAGAAAGTAAATGTAATTTAAAATCTATTTTTGGGGTGAGATTATTCATGAGGCTGCAAAAGCTGCTGATTCAGTGTTTCTTAGATCCGGAGCCGGGGAAGCTAGTTAATTGTATGGAGAGGTAAAATATCTTGTATTCAATTTTCCTATCCCTCGTTCATTTTTTTTTCGAATGTGAGAAGCTTCTCTAGTATTGTATATGTTTTACATTTATCCCTTTTTGTTGGAAAACTAAATTTAGGTTAGTGAAAAGTATAATAAATTTGTCATGCAACCCTAATCTAGTTTTTCTATTTTCTTAATTTTGCGACAGCTTGAAGCATAAGATAAATTAGGAACTTTTTGATCATTTTTTGCATGTTTTGGGTTCTCCTTTCCCCTAATTCTTAGTATTTTGTTTCCTTTACATCAGAACTCTACTTTTATTGGAATAATTGCTTGAGGTGCTTTTAATTTTCTGAGTTGTACAAAGAATACTGTATATATTTTTGGTTTAGTGTACAAAGAGTCCTATCTTACATTCATAACTATTGTTATAACAATATTGCCCAGCTTATCCTGTTATGTAATGGGTATAATGCTGCTGCTGTATTGTCCACTCTCGTTGTATTGTGTGTTAAGGCAGATGTATTCTATATAATTTGTAAAGCTTAAAGAGGGTGAAATAGTTTGAAGTACAAATTGGTTAGCTCCATTCTTGGCCTGAACATGAATGTACCTGTCACAAATATGCTGAAAGTTATCTACGAAAATTACGTCTTGAGGGGCAGCTGAATTGTAGGAGTATTTGTTGACTTACGGGCCAAATTTATGTTATTGTATGGCTTGAAGTCATACAACATTTCGTTGCTGGGAATCAACAAATCAATACCAGGTAAGTTGTTTTGTTTTAAGTTGCGTTCTTCATGTTTGTGAATTGTGTTTCCCGTAAGAGAAGATCAACTGAAGAAGCTGGAAATTTATTAATGTTGGGAATTATGCTTTTTTTTTTTTTTCAAGTTGCTGGGGAAATTGTTGACTGGCTACTGAGATTTCTGCTAACCATTACCAGTTGAAGCCTGATTCAAAATTTATGCAGTTGGCAACTATAACGGTAATCCGAGGTGGTGTTTGGGGATGTAATGTGAGCCACCAAAACCTGGTATTGTCTAATATCTATGCCCTCGCGGTTCTTCTGGTCAATATTCTATGCGTTCCACTTCTGCCTATCTAATTTTAATTCAATTTCTTTTACACGAGATTTCTTGATTGGAGATGCGATTTTCTTTTGAAATTACCGCTAAAAGTCTGCTATTTCTTTCTCACTTTTTCTTTTTATTTCACTTTTCCTTTATTTGTTCTTTTCCTACACCAAGCAAAGCCGAATTCTTATTGAATTGCTGGGTTTGACAGTCAGGTTTAGTGACTTTTAGAACCTATTAGAATTTGGTTCCAAATGTTTCCTTAGGTGCAACGCAATGCTAACCATTAAAATTGTAATGTATTAATGCAAGGGCTTATATGTAACACCATGATCTCTAAGTTTTCGTCACAACTCTCCATAACCCATAACTCTTATAATTAATTTAAAACACTCGGAGTGCAGCGTAAACTTCACAGATTTTGTTTCTTTTAGCAATGGTGGCGGGGGTGCTGTGGTTGACTAACTGGAAAACACATGGGAACGCCCGGTCCCGGTGGGCCTGGAGTACCTTCGGCTCCGTCAATCTGTTTTCTGGAGTGTTTCTTTGATGACTGGTGCAACATTGTCTCATCTTGGTGCTGAAAACTACTCTAGCGTATATTTTGAGTTTTTATTTTGGTCATTTTCTCCAAGTTCACTCTTTAAGAGGATAGATAGCGTTTATATTCAACGAAATCCCAGGGGAAACTCGTTATTATTATGTTTTTGCAGTCCACGTCTTTTGCTGTTGCTGGTTATTACGAGACTGCTTTGGTGGTACACCGGGCCCTCGTGGACCTCCTGGACCTTCAATCGGCCAACCAGCTCCTCCACCTGGTCCACCTGAACCTCCTATTGGTCTATCCCCTCCACCTGGACGTGGAGGGCCACCAGGCCCACTTCATCCGTGATTGATATTTGTTGGCGGTTCTAATTTCTAAATATGTTTCGCCATTTGTTTCCTCTTCTGCCGTGTGTAACGTCAATGTATACATATTAGGCTCGTAAATCTTGACAGTTTTTAATACTAGAAGAGATGTTGTGATTTTCTTTTTTTTTTTTTAATTTTTGTGATTGAATTTATAGATTGCATCCATTCTATGATTTGTCTCATCCAATCAATTCCAACTGTTAATTTCCAGCCACAGCCACCTGATTTCTCTTCTTTCCATCGTGGGCAGTCTTCGGTATCACAAAAACTGAATTTGTTTGAATTATTGAAGAATAAATTATCGAAATTCCATTTCGTGTGACAAAAGGAATCTATGCATACAAAAGATTTTTTGTTGTGCTATTGATTGCGTTGTTGGTTTGATGATAAGATCAACATAGTCAAGCCAATTCAAAATTTCCATCACCGGAACGAAAACAAAGAACCTGTGAGGGCGGGCGGTAATTTTAACAATTATATGGTATTTGCTTTTAGTTAATAACTTTATAATATTTTTTAAATTGATTCAAATTTAATTTATTTATCAATTGTATTAAAATTTTTTAATTTAAATATAATTTATTTATTAAATAAATAATATAATACGATATAATTAAGTCATTGATTTAATTTAATTTAATTAATTAATTAATTTTTTAAATATAAATTAAATGTTAAAATATTAATATAGAAAATTATTAAATTAAATAATTTTTATTTAAATATAATTAATTAATTAATTAATTATATTTTAATTATGTTATAAATAAATAAATGAATTAAAAATTTAAATTTAAATTTAATAAAATTATTAATTACATAATATAAATTTAATATTATTCATATTAAAATTTTTAAATATAAATTTATTTAATCATATCAAATTTGTGAGAATATGATAACTTAAATTACGGCCCTTATGCTTGAGAAAACAAATCCATCCTATCCTATGCTAAAAATAATAATAGAAAGAGAATAAACAGAAGAGTACAAGATGTCCATCCTATCCATCCATGGAGATGGAGTGATGGATGATTGAGATTGTCAGGTTATAAATTAAAACTAAAAGATGGATGCCGCTTGATTGTTTTCCGCTCTACCCATAATGTGAAATTATTAAAAAAATAACTTTTTAACTAAACCCATTGGCCATTGGAAAATAGGAAGCTATCCATGACTTTCTATTTTTTATATTTTACTTTCCTGAAGCATGCCTTCCACACAAATCTAGAATTCATTTTAATCTTCAACTAATAGAATGAAAAACGTGTTCTTTTGTAATTTTTTTCTTATGGTTAAGATCAAAAACAAAGGATGGTCATTGGAATGGTTGGTGACCATCCGCCACTCGAATGAAGATGGAACAAAATTAGGTGAAAATGAATTCAAATTATAATCAAATAACTTTTACAATTCAAATTCAAAACAAAAAAAAGTATTCAACAAACCATTTCACCTTTCACCAATTCATTTTCTTATATGGTTCTTCAGATTTTATTTCTTATTTTTTAAAATTTTATTTATGAATACTTAGAGACTTAAACAAAAGGAACTAAGCTGAGAGTTTATCACGCTTATTAATTTTATATCCATAATAAATAATTTTTATCTTATAAAAAGAAAATGGGTTTTGATAATTAACACAAAATATGTATTACTAAACTTGTGAATTATGAAATATAATTAAAAAAAAAATTAACAATTTTTAACAAAACAGTGGAAGGATTATAAAATACATTCATATGTAGCATAACCCAGTTAACATGCATGATTGAATATTCGGATCAATTTTCAAACAAAAAAATGTTCTGCTTTTTTGGTGTAATAATGTGGTGCCAACACATACAAATTTCTAAATAATACAAATCAATCTCATCATCAAAATGATATCCATGATATAATTATGAATGATTTTTTAAAATTTATCTCACGTGCACTTTCAAATTAAAAGATGAGAAAGTACGATAAAAAAATAAAATAAATTATTTTATACTACTGTAAATCAATCAACGATAATTTTAAAATTATATAATAACTCTGTATATAATTGTGAATGACTAATTGAACCTAAATTAGAGAATAATATTTTTATATATCATTTCATTTTGACGCTTAAACCAATAAATGAAAATGAGAAAAAAGCAAGAGAGGGGAAAAAACAAATTTGAAAGGTTAATTGCCCAATTGATCAAATTCTTGATTGATTTTGACTAAAAACTATCAATAAAAAATGTTTAAATTAACATTAAATAACAAAAACACGAAATTAAAGAATCATGTGATTAATTGATCTTCCTAGAAAATATTAACATTACCATAACTTAAATAAACAAATATGGATCATGCTACGACACACTCGCATATACAATATATTTCATCAAATTTTTTCATTGTAATTTTTAAAAATTACAATAAAAAAAAAAAAATTTATATCCAATACATATATTTAATTTTATTAATTCATTCTAATCTTTAACTATTTATTTTTTATGTTCGACATTGTCATCAGAGTGTGTTATGTTCTATGCATATATACCGTAAACCTACCCCAATTCCCCAATTGCATGAAAGACAAGATAAAATTTTTTTATCCCCAAAATTGGTTTTGCAAATCTTGAACCCTGTAGATGTAGATTTTCATAGAATATGAAGCTAAATTCCAAAATTTTCTTCCCTGGAAAGGAGTCAGCCAACATCGGAGGTGGATACACGTGGCAATTCAATCCATACAGATTTATTGTACGTCATCAAAACCTGCGGTTCTTTGACTTTATGGGACCCAATAAAAATCAGAGTTTCCCATTGATGCAAGTGGGTGATTGTGAGATATGCAAGTAGGAAATCATTTCAAGTTATTGGTAAAAGGATATTGTAGGATATTAAAATTATTTTTGTTGTCAATCTTCTTGCAACGTAATATTTGATTACTTTTATTCATAGGATGAACGAACAAGGAAACAAATGTTAGTGGGAAAGACGGATAGAAAAAGACTCATAGTTTTTCTTTGTCCACTCCATTGATTTTAGATTGCCTTCCACGTGGTAGTCTTATCTTACAACATTATTGGATGCTAAGGGTTATTTTCACAAATTCAATTATTAAACACATTAAAAAAAATAATAATAATTTAACATAAACAATAGGTGTCACTCTTATGAATATTAATGCAAAAAGGGCATGATTGTGAATAGTCAGTCAAATATAATTTCAGATTTTGATAAAAATATTGAAATTAAATAAATAAGATAGAGAATCTAATCATGTCAAGGCTTTCTTAGACCCTATGCAATGTTGGAAGATACAAATTATTTGTTGAGGAACGCGTATAATGGAGATAAGAGGGTAGACGATGACTTGGATATGCTCCCTAAGGAATCAACATATTTTTCTGAAAAAAAATAAAAACACGGATAAGGCACAAGTTAGAACACGAGTTAATGTCATAACACCAAAGTTATATTTATAATTTATTAAAGATTTTATATTTAGTAAATTATATTTTTTAATATATTAAAAATTATTATATTAAATATTAAAAATTATTATAAATAATAAATATAAAAATTATAACATCCATTAGTAAAATTCAAAATAAATTTATCTTAATTATTAACAAATTCAAATGTTAGGCCCCAATAACTATAGTATGGTGGTTAGGCACAATATAATAGTTGTCTAACGTCTGTCCCGTATTTAAATTTTAGGATTGTACCTTTTGTAAAAATTTAGGGCAACTTAAATTTTATCTCGTATTTAGTATTACTGACATGTGGTCTCTGTACATATATTTTCATCGACATAAGACGAATGTTGTGTGATATACGAACACATATTTTAAGAGTAGGTGTCTGATCCGATGTAAGGCTGAACACTACAACGATTATTAAGTACCAAAATTTTTTTGTTGTCTAAAAAAAAAATTCAAATGCTGAATCTCTTGAATTTCTTAAAAATTTTATAAAAGTTAAATTAAATAAAATCTTTGTTGAAAAAACACTTTATAATACAATCCTAATATTTTTAATAATTAATATATGATTTTCATTTTTAAATATAATCAAATATCAAAAATAATTTCTATATTTTTATTTAAAAAAATTATCCATGAAAAATAACATCCTATTTCTTTCAACTATTTCTTTTACAAAATAAATGCAGTTAAAATTTGGCAGTGAAACAACCACGACACGTGTCGATCTCTCAACGCTTCTCTTTTTCTTTTATCCTTTTCCAATGTTCTTCGCGTCGTCAATTGTTAACTTTTGGTCCCAGAATATACATCGCGTCTCTCGTATCTATATAAACAGCATTCGTCTTCTCCGTTTCCAGTAATTTTTCCACATCTGAAACGATCAAAATTTGTTTTTTCAACTGATCTTTGGTTTGAAACGCTCAAATTTTTTGTTGGTTTATAATTATTGGAAATGGAGGTGGCTGTGATGGGGAATTCTCAAGCGAACATTGTTAAAATTCGATTAGCTTTCAGAGATTCGAGAGTTTGTTCTTACAGGAACAAGATTAATGATGATAAGCTCTTGTTCTGTAGGGGTTATGATAGTGTTGGTTTTCTGGGGAAGAATAAGGGCTGGAAAAAGGCTCAGCTTCTATTTAATACAAAAGCTGCTGTTCAATCTCAATCTGTCCGATCGGATAGAGTCTCGGGTATTAAATCTTCTGCTAGATCCAAAGCGGTAAGAATATTTCTTTCTTTTCTTTTCTTTTTGATTAAAGTTTCTTTCTTGCAATAGTATGGAGAGATTCTTCGGTTAAGGAAATGAGAAAGAAAATTAATTGGTTCTATTTTTAAATTATAAATATTTTCCATAATATGAAAAAATATTTGTGTCGAAGAGAAATTATATTAAGTTTTCACTGCTTAATTCGTCTGGTCCAAATAACATATATGAAAAGGAAATTGTTCTTTATTTTTCTTTAAAATATGATTTGAAAACTGAGACGGTAATAGCTTCAGTATTATGTTAAAGAAAAAAGAAGAAGAAAAGGGAAAATTTTGCAATCTTTGTTGTTAATAGTAAGATTTTGTCTCTTGTCTAGTGAATATATCATAAGGTTTTGAAAGATAGAGGACCTCTGCTTATGTTTTTGTATAGTTGGATCGGTAACCAAACTTTAACAAGTTTAGATTTAGTTTTTCTATAAGCTCAAGGCAAGACCAGGTTGATTATTTTATCGTGTTTTGTCTGATCTTCTGTGTTACTTAATACTTTAAATTAGTACAAGATTTAGTTAGATTAATTTTTGAACCAAAATTGTAGATGAGCATCCATTTGTTATATATCTCCATGTTGCAAATACGTTATTCTTTAAGCACAAACAAGAAAAACTAATTTCTGATGTGCAAGACTAAACGTAAAATGGTTTATAAGTTATTTGGTATAAACTCTAAGCTCTTGGGAAATTGGTTATTACTTATTTCGAGTTCTGCAATGAAAGTGAGAACAAAATGATTGCACTGTCTAAAATAAGTTATTTACTTGCCAATTTTAATGATGATTCTTGTGAAATTATTGTTGCAGCGTGATGGTGTAAGATTGTTTGTTGGGCTGCCTTTGGATACAGTTTCTGACTGTGGAACAGTAAAGCATGCAAGAGCAGTTGCAGCTGGACTAAAAGCTTTGAAGCTGTTGGGAGTGGAAGGTGTTGAGCTGCCAGTCTGGTGGGGATTGGTGGAGAAGGAAGCCACGGGGAAGTATGATTGGTCTGGCTACCTTGCTGTTGCAGAGATGGTTGAAATAGTAGGTCTCAAGCTCCATGCGTCACTCTACTTCCATGCTTCAAAGCATCTAAAAATTCCACTCCCAGACTGGGTATCCAGAATTGGGCAATACCAATCTAGTATCTTTTACACAGATAAGTCAGGGAAGCAATTCAAAGAATGCCTATCATTAGCTGTTGATGATCTTCCTGTTCTTGATGGGAGAACTCCAATTCAAGTTTACCAGGAATTTTGTGAGAGCTTTAAGTCTTCACTCAAGCCTTTCATGGGTACAACAATCACGGTAAGAAGTTTCAAGTTCAAGTTCATTTTAGTACATTGAACTCTTTCATCTGTTCTGAGGTACTGATACTGTTTCTGGCATTGCATCTTGGTATGTTGCAGGGAATTTCAATGGGTCTAGGACCTGATGGGGAGCTTCGGTATCCATCTCACCACCAACTTGACAGAAGGAGCAGAATCCCTGGAGTTGGAGAATTCCAGTGTTACGACAAACATATGCTTAGCCTTCTTAAACAACATGCTGAAGCATCTGGAAATCCTTTATGGGGACTTGGTGGTCCCCATGATGCCCCCAGTTATGATGAATCACCCTTCGCAAACAGTTTCTTCAAGGATAACGGTGGTTCCTGGGAGTCTGCTTATGGTGACTTCTTCCTTTCCTGGTACTCAGACCAGTTAATTTCTCATGGAAATTGCCTTCTCTCTCTTGCCTCTTCGACATTTCACGAAACTGGAGTAACAATATATGGCAAAATCCCACTCATTTACTCATGGTACAAAACCCAATCCCATCCTTCTGAATTAACTGCTGGCTTCTATAACACTGTCAAAAGAGATGGCTATGCAGCGGTTGCTGAGATGTTTGCAAAGAATTCTTGCAAAATGATCTTGCCAGGAATGGACCTTTCGGATGAGCATCAGCCGCAAGAGTCCCTCTCGAGTCCTGAATCGTTACTTTCACAAATCAAATCAGCTTGCAAAATGAATGGTGTCAAGGTTTCTGGGCAGAACTCATCAGTTTCAGGCGCTCCTGGTGGTTTTGAGAGGATAAAGAAAAATTTATCTGGTGACAATAGGGTAAACTTGTTCACTTATCAGAGAATGGGAGCATATTTCTTCTCACCAGATCATTTCCCTTCTTTTGCTGAGTTTGTTCGCAACCTCAATCAGCCGGATTTGGATTCGGATGATTTACCAGTAGAAGAGGAAGAAGTCAGCGACTCTGTACAAATGAATGCAGATTCGAGCATTGCACAAGCTGCTTAAAGAAACTGCTTAGTAGTATGGGCGATTTATTTTATGTTGATGTGTACATTGTCATTGTAAGCGAGAAGATTGTATTGGACAGAACAGACGGAGAGTAGCTAAAGAGAACTGTATTTCACATTGAAATAAATACTAAATTTAATTATAGTTATAGAAAAGGCTTCCTTGACTTTCTCCTTGTAATATTTACGGGTATAAGTAGTAAAAAGCATTCCAAGGGTTACTTTGCTTGGCAAAACAGCAGGACTTTTTACATGGAAGTACTGATAGCATGTACGAATGCCATTCTATTTAGGATGAAATTTAAGATCTCAAATATCACACTACTTAAAAAAATATTTTATATCTAAAATCTATTATAAAATTTGAGATCTAATATCTGACCGCTAGCATTCTGCAGGATGCTTATAATTACGATTATACAGGGCAGAACAGTTCGTCTGCTCAAGTCCGATGTTTTTGAAACTGAAGATCATTAATAAATATGAAGATCCAATTGTCATTTTCCCAGTTAATCAGAAAAAAGATAAATGCATTTAAACAAACTAGAACCAATACAGTTTTTATTAAACATTGTTCTTATGTACAGGATCAAAATAAAATTTATAAAGCATTGGAGATAAGTAAAATTCCAAATTTCTAGGTTTCCAATAAAACTCTTGATTTCAACTTGACCACAGTCAAAATTCAAGCCCCAACTCACTAAAACCTTGAAACAAGCCGGGGGGCTTCTTTGCAAGTCATCTGCAGTAGGAAGCTACGCATTGCAAACTCCTCCCCAAGCATTCTTATTGTATGGCTTGCCACAGGATCCCCAAACTTGCTGCTTCATGACCCAAGGAGAATATTTTGTAAGCGAGAATCATCTGGAGCATGTCAGAAACTTGAACATGTCACACAAAAGGCCAATAAATTTGGCTTGATGTCTCTCATGTTCATTCTCATAATGAAAATCATACAAATAATCAAAAGTCAATCAGAAATACTCATAGATATCACCTGGTGAGCATCAAACAATATTAGCATAGACTGATGAAGATTCTCTTTCAGAAATTTATCACAAATGAAAGTTGTTGTGACCTCCAGAAAGAAAGTAGTTGTAACTAACGAGGAATCTAATGATTACATAGCATTGATAAATTTTATTAAGTAACAATTTCATAGTCATAAAGCCCTGAAGCTCAGATTTCACACCCAAAATACTCTCACATGTAGAAACTGTTACCAAATTAAAACGTTGAACCAATGCTTCAAGATTGATTCAGCCGGTTTAAAGGGTAGCATCATTTAACAATTTTATGCGAGTGATGCCAGAAGGTTCAAAACAGACAAAAAGGCAATGCATCACCTTGACAAACTTGGCATTAGCACATTAATTAATATGCAACTAGCTTTTACTATGCATGTGAGGATGCATGCATTTTTAAACAAGTTTGTTCAAACCTGTATGATTCAGTATCATTCACAAGCAATCTTCGTGTCAAAGCTGCTAAGGCACATTGCAAATGCTTGAAATGCAGAGATTGGGTAACGATAATCCATGGTAAATAAATCCTTCCCCACTTTTCCAAACTGAAGGATGATCTTCTCGTGTTCTGGCCCAGCCGGTCCATTTTCTGGAGAAGCTACCAGCTGAAAATTTTTCACTGAAGCAACAGTCACTCGTCCATGGAAGTTCAAGCACCAACACTGGAGTTGCTCATGCCACCTGGGAGCCTTGTTTCTTAACACCAAGGAACCATCTTTTTGAATGGCCAAAGGTCCCAATTGATACTTCTCCATGTGGTTTGATTTTGATTGGAAAAATGGGATTGATGGTAAGGAATCTGTCTGACTAAGCAAAAACTCAGTTTGAGTGGGAGCTACCCCACCAGGTTCAATGGAAGAGGCAGGAATGGCATCCATTATACACTGCATTCTCCTAGGACCCCTGATCAGCATTCAGTATAAATGTTTTAAGCATTAGTTGCCTTTGGAAAGTTGACACAATATTTATTCATACCGACTTAGTTTAAATTATTAACCAAATTCAGTCAGTTATTGATATACATTTACTAAGTATCAACAAGGGGCTTTACCGTACACTTACCTGGCACCCAACACATTCAATTCATATGAGATGTGAGCTACTGGATAGTTTCCAGAAGGGATCCTAGGTGAAACTTGTTTCAAGTTTACTAGTCTAGTAGAGCAACTTCTTGTCATCTTGGCTCCACCATGAGGTGGTTGCCCATCATAGACTATGAACTTGGTTCCCAGAAAGTTTGATCTAGCCAACAGGAAAGTAAAGAGTATTAAAATTTAAGCCCATGAGAAAAATTAAAAATGGTTGGTCGCATCATATTCCAGCACACCTAAGTTTCCCAAGGTAAGTGCTGCTCCCTTTTGACATATCATCAGTATGTAAAGAGATGATATAATCTGTGCAGGTGGTGCGTCTACACTTTCGGGCAGCAAGAAGGAACTTACCATCATCAGCTAGTGCTGCAGAGAAACAAGATTACAAAAAAGTTAAAACATGCCCAAACGATAAGAAGACAGGTTATCACACATCTTGTCTATCCCTTATTCACATCTAGTAGCAGCATAGAACAATCAAACGAAAGCAATTCCAATAACATTCACCTATCTTAGAAAAAAAAAATTCCCATTTTAGTCAGGTCAAAAGAGGTCTATTTGTGCATTATTTATCAGATGCTTAAAAAATACAGACAATAATGTCTCAAACCTGCATTAACACATCAATGCTCACCATTACTTAGACTGAGGTAAAGTTGATATGTTTGGGTGGTCCGATTTCTCTTTATAAAGCACTGGAGGAGATAATCCCTCGGACCAGGCTGCAAGATATAATCACAAGATTTCACAATGCATAAAGGGAATATTCTAAACAATAGACCGTAATGAAACTCAGAAAACCAAGATTTCTCAACAATACAGTTACAAATATGTTACTATTAACACTAATTCAGTTGAAACTTATCTCATTTACAGCCAAAATAACATCGAGCAGGGGTTCACAATGAGTAAAAATTGCAAAACTGAAAAAAAAAAAAAAAAAAAAAAAAAAAAAAAAAAAAAAACATTCCACTGAAAGCAAAGGCTAATTATCAGGCTGGACCAGAAGTGCTAAAGCTAAGAGTGGTCCCTAAAAGGCTAGTGCTACTGTTAAATGGAAATTTATAAGAAAATTCCCACATGTGCTTACAATAATTGATAAATTGTCCAAATCTTAATAGTGGTCCCGAGCAATTCTTGGATTGGGACATGAAAAGATAAAAAATTAAATCAAAAACTGCTTTGACAAGCAAATTTCTCTAGACACCACAGCGAATATCAATGGAAGTATGAAGAAAATAGAAGCAATTTTGTTAAGATGAGCATGCATTCCTTTTGTCCATCATATCCATAAACAAAAAATCACTTTTTTCTTCCATTAATATCAAGAAAAAATCTCCTTGGAAACATTAATCCGTAAATCCAAAAGAGAAATTAGAATACTTCTATAGCAATTCTATCAGTTCCAGAATTAGCAAAATGTCCACACTTAATTGTAGCCATAACTATTATTAGTTAATTAATACTTATCTGAAGTTTAGGGTTCATCTAAACATTTTCATTTTTTTAATTTGTTTTAGTCATCATTTCCTAAAACATAAAAAAGAAAAAAAAAATCAAATTATGTATAAAAATACTCAAGATTTTGGAATTGTGAGCTTGGTTTAAATGAAACAAATGAAATTCAATTTCCACGAGGATATACCAACAAATATTTAAAAATAAAAAATAAAAAATATACTTCAATCTAAAATTAGTAAACTAAAAAATCCAGGCACAACAAATCATTTTATTTAAATTCACGATCCAAATCAATCCGAAATAAAATATACGTGGACAGACAATTAAATATAATTGTAAATTTAAGAACTGGCAAGCAGCAAAATTAAATTTTTGAAAATAAAAATGTATATTTATTTCGATAGACCTGTTTGACAGCGATGGGGAATGTCAAGTAGCCGGAAAGTTCAGGAACTTTCACAATCTCCTTGGTGACCTGTCTCCAACTCCTGCAAACTCCGGCACACGCTACCACGCTTTTTCGTGACGGCCACGCGCTGTCTGTCGCCTCGATTTTCGCCAGAATCTCTCTCAAAAGTTCATGCGGCAGGTTAGCCCAGCAGCACCCACCGGAACCCCCGGCCACGTCGGTGTCCGTGGCGGCCCCGACCACCCGATACGACCTCGGCCACATCATGTCGCGAATTATATTTTTTATTGTCATACACGACGGAATCGAAAATGAATTGTTGGCGTTGTTGGTTGTGTCGTGGAAGAAAAGAGAAAGCGGAGCAGAAGAAAAAAGAGAAGCAAAAAGATGCGATTAGATAGAGAGATCTTGCGTTTGCGGGCTTTTTATTTAATTCACTCCCAGTAGCTTATCCGCCAATTCCCCCTTTTTTATTTTATTTTATTTTATTTGTATTTGCATGTATTCCTATGTTAAGGAAAAAATAAAATAATCTTCAATTTTGCTAAACAGTTCTTTCCATGTTATTTATATTTAATAACTTATAATTTTTAATATATAAAAATAATTATTAATTACTGTGTTAAATAAAAATTTTATTATAATATTAAAAATAAAATTCATATTCAGTGTTCTAAAAGCATTGTTCAACAAAATCCAATAATTTTTATTGTTTAATTTGTTGAGATTGGGATACAGATATTTATGCTAGTTTTGTCGAAAATTTTGTTTCTTTTCGTTTTTTGTCCTTTGCATTGAATTATTTATGGAAATTAACTTAAGGAATTGTCTTTTATTGCTTTCTTTTATTTAATTTCCTAAGATATTATTATATATTTTTTTTATAATAGTATTCATTACTTAAAATCAACAAATTTTTTCAGAAAAAAAAAATGAAAAGAAAAGAAATCAACATACATATATGATTCACAAATCTCTCCTACAATCACAATAAATTTTAACAAAATTTTGTTAAAATTTTGATTTGTCTAATATATAACTTTTAATGTAATAGTAATAATTATATATAAAATTTAAATTAATATATAAATTAATTAAATTGAATTCTTTATACATTACATTATTTAAGTAATTAATTATATCTAACACATTAATAAAATAATTATAATAGCATCTATTGGGTGTAGTCGAGTGATTTTATTTTGAGAGAGTATTTGTGCTGGTCTTGAATTCGAATATTTTAAAATACATTCAAGTGTAAGAGTCTGGTATAACTAAAATTTTATCCTATATTTAGTATCACTGCAGTGTGATTCTGTATATGATCTTAATTGATTTAGGACGGATGTTGTGTGATCTGCGAATATGTATTTTAAAAAAATAAATATCTAATTCGTATATGACTGATTGGTATAATGATAATTGAATATCAGGAGTGTTCTGATCATTCAAAAAAAAAAAATTACCATAATAACAATAATTTGCAATAATGTTTGGTAGGACATTTGATGGCTTGATCCAATAATTCTCATCTAATTCAATTGCTTAACAGTAACTCTAATCAACCGTTAGGTTTGACGGAAAAAACAAACGGAGTCTAGGATTCCGGGCTTGTTTGGTCCCACCAACACCTCAATTGTGTCCACTCAAAAAGTTAAATCTAACACTAATCCATCATCGTAATATATAAAATCGAAACGGTAGCATTTTTCCCGCACGAGTTAATCGAACGAATCTCAAACCAGTCATCATAACCTCCTTGTTGGGTGGGCCCTCCGAACATCCGCTTTATACTCCGTAACAACTACGCTAAAGTCGAAAATCAATCCATGTGCAATTTCCCTTTGTTTCTTTCCGGCGATAATTTCTACAGTCATTACTCTGTCCTGTTCCCTCAATTTATTTGTTAATACGACGATTATCGAAGTTAAAAAGGGTTTGATCATTTCAATAAAAGAATTTTAAAAAGTGAAAAATTAATTATACCCTCTTACCATTTGTACTTGTAGCCCTGCACTTGGGAAGCTAGTTGAATATATTCCTTTTATCACTTGGATATATTAAAAACAGAATTGAATACAAAAAAAAAATTAAAAAGAAATTAATTCTATAAAAGAAATAATCTACCAAAAACAATGAAAGGTTTTGTTTGTTTTGACTGATTTAAGCCTTGTTGTCAAATCAAATAGTAGAAGGATAAGTTTATTTCATGAGCTGATGCCATTGCCAGATAGATATATTAAATAGTAGCGGTTTAGTGGGACTATGAATTGATTCAGTTGCCATAAATGATAAAACGGGAGCAAATTGGGAGGATTGGGGTACAGATTTGCTAACGGACTCTTCTAACAATTAAGAAAAGTTATTCCTAATATATATATATATATTTGTTTGTATTTTTAATTCTTTAGTTACAATACAACATTTTTAGTTATTATTTATTATAAAATATAATAAAGTAAATAAAAAACGTAAAAAAAAAAATTAAGAAAGAAAAACAAATTTGGCATTTCCTTCTATTATATGAAGATAAAATATCTTAACGAAGCACAGCTTTCATAAATTAACTCCACTTCACTACAATCCGCTGCCCTAAGCTATATCCCACTTCAAAGTCAAGGTAATGGATGGAGAAATCAAGGTCCGTCCACCCACCCCACAATTTTTTTTTAAATAAATATTTTACCTACACTAACCACTCAATCCCACTCGTTACTCGTGCACAAATAAAAATAAAAATTTATTTTTTCAATTAATACAAAAAAATTTTAGTTCTCAAATTTTCACAACAAAAGCGTTAACTAATAAGAAATACATTCTCTTTTAAATTGAGTGTGATATACAAATATAAAAATATAAAGAGAACGGAACAAGTTATCCTGCAAAACAAAATGACAAATAAAAATAATCTTTTTATTTTTTGGAATATTTTGCATAAATTAAAAGTATATCAAAATTCTACATGCATACTAAGTACGGGTAGGACGCACACGAGGTAGAATCATAAAGGCAAGTTTGGTCAGTTTTGTAAAAAGGAAGTAAAATATAGGGGAAGTAACAACGAACAAGAATAACAAAATATTTTAAGCTGTCAAATGAAAATGACACTCAAAGGGGAAAACCAAGTAGTCTCTCACATTCCCAGTGGGCCTTTAGTTAGGGACTGTCCCTTCGTCTTTAATGTCATATTGCGGCCAAAAAATCAAAAGCTAAATAGTAAGAAAAGATCATGCCACGAGAGAATCAAAATAGAAAGAATTTGGGAAATTGCCACGTTTCAAGAAAGTGAAGACGATGGCTCCTGGAAATGGGATGAATGAAAAATCATAAGATAGCCAAAGAGTATGTCTCTTTCTTTCTTGTTACAACTGTACAATTGCCGTCGCTCACTACCATGTTTATCACATGAACAATATGTTGATCCAATTATTTACTAAATGAAAAAAAAAAAAATGTAAAAGTGAGAAGATGAAAACAGAGGCCCATGTTGTGAGTTAGAATAACTCGGAATAAACTAACTGAATAGATAGGCTATGGTGACAATGAAATGAAGCAGTGGCAAAACACTTCTGCCACTGCCCATGTCATATGCCTGATTGAGAATGAAACTAATTTTCTTATATCAAAATAACAAGAGGTCGTCATAATCAAACGAAAAGACTTTACTCACCTAATTCTATCGTGAAAGAAAATATCCATTTGAATATCAGCAATGTGCAGGCATACAGCATCAAAGCCACTCCATTAAAGATAAGATTATTTTCATTATCTTCAACTATGTTCTACCCGGTAATGATTGGAAATTTTGAAGTCTTATGACATTCAACAAAACCTTGAGTACAAGGAGCTAATACGGTGTCCATTTCTGTTGCTTTCACACCTATAAGTCCAATGCCACTTTATTTTGTATTAACATAACCGGAAATTATCTGGTGGCAACTTACCAGGTCCTGCCCCTCCGGACACTTCATACTTGATTTCTATGTTGAATTGGAGAACCAAGTCCCATTCTCACCTACCCTTCAATCGCCACAACAAATTCTGCATATCTAACTTTATAGAGTGTCATCTACAACGTTCTAATAAGCAGTGGGAAGGGATTTTGCATTAAAACAAAACCCTCAGACTACTACTATGTGTTATGTTTCAGTGGGTTGATTTTTAGACAAAAAGCAGTGGCTAAACAAATTGGAAATTGATAGTATCATTCTGCAACTTTTCTGTTATGGCTTAACTGCACAGTTGCACCTATACCCGTCTCAACAGAAGAAAAGAAGATATTTGTAGAAGCTAATTTCCCATCTTCTCTTTTTTATTGATGATACTGGGCTCAGTAAATTACTCACTGATATATTCAGATCTGATCTAAGGAATTTCTCTTAATCAGTTTCCGCACTCTTTAGACTCTTGATGTTCTAATGAACGAGATTACAGATTCCATAGAACAACTACGAAGATTAAAAGATATTTCTTTTATTTCCATAAATATAAACAGATGACAGATGTCAAGTCTAACACAGTAAAATAGGATGAAAAATTATAATGATTTGCTTTTTCAGTTTCAAAAATGGATCCTAACCTCACGTATTAGGCTACTTACACCTTTGCCATGAAAAAACTATCCTACTAGGACTTCTATACAACAGGAACACTTCCATTTGGCTGCTGCATGGTTCCCAGCAATTTTCCTACAAAACCAAAGATAACACCACATATACCACTTATTTTGGTTCTCCATAAAATTCAAACAGGAAGTAAAAAGCATAAAAACAGGAAAGAGAAGGCAATCAATAATGTCATGCATGCAGTATCATTGGGCAATAATGGTATTGTCATCCTCAATATAATTTTACTGTAGTCAGCAATGCTAAAAATAAACATATGAAATATGGTAACTTGTGTTAACTGCAGCAGTAAATACAATATGCATTGGGCTGTACGCTTGACTAGCACTTCTGTCGGCTCATAATTACTGGTAGCAGCCAAGTCACACTCAAAATTCCATTTTATTAGCTTAACTTGAGGCCATTCAGCTGAGAGATGCATTTTGAATTCTTAGGAGAGTTTATCTAACAACCAAGTTGAGTATAAGTTCCATTTCGTTTTAGTTTATTCCACCGGTCTACTACTGTGAGCTACCAATCAATCAAAAAATGAAGAACTCAATATTTGACAGACTAACACAAATAAGTAGATTACCTGAGTTGTTTGCAAAAGAATAATCCTGTAAAACGTATTTATTTGTCAATCCAACGGTAGTAGACTGAGACCTTAGGACATTGTCAGCTTGAAACTGATTTGAGAAGTTTGTAGCTGGCAGGCATCCTCCTGATTTATCCAAGTACATTTCTGAATTTTGTGCAAGAATTTGATCAGGTGTCTGCAAAGAAGACTGATGCTGTTTTTCAAGGGAATAGACAACTGTAAGTCGATCATTCCACAATAAAGAGATCATGCTAAACACAGCAGGCAGAAAAAACTTGACTGCATGCATACAGCGAGCAAATTAATTTAGTGTGGCCATTTAAATGCGGACTTAAGAACTTATACAGCCATGTCACATTTTGATAAATAAGCTACTGAAATCTTTGTGTCCTGCAACAATATGACAAAATAAATCTACTAGTTCACATCAAGCTATCTAATCTCACATTTAATATCAAGCAGAGAGCAAATCCATTTTTTTCTAAACATATCCGAGAGTTATGAAAACAGAACCTGCAATATGACCATACCGCTGCTACAGTAAGTAAAATCTGAAAAACTAAGAAGGTTATGTATTGGGGAATATGTGCCAATAATGGCTACATAATGTTACAAAATTAGGTAATACAGCCCACTTCTTTCTTTTCTAATAAGAAAATAAGCTATTTTAAGGGGAGATGACAGTGCATAAAGGATAAAAGAAAATATCTACGGTTGGCAGGGAACTTGATACCTGCACTTCAAAATAAGTACGGATTTCTTGTAGAAGCAAAATCTAGAAATCATAACATGTATCAAATTTGATATGCTCAATAACTTCTAAGACAAATATAGATGTGGGAAAACCTTCTTGTGAAGCAGGTCCTCCACTCGTTCTTGAGACAAACCCCCCTGAGATATGGCCCCTAATGGCAATGACTTATTCTTTGGAACATCTGGAATCACCACATTTTTGTGACATTGTTCAACTGATGCCCCATGGAATAGATGTGTAAGTGCAGACTTGAGATGATTGTTTCTTTGAGAGTAATAAATTTTGGTTGCAAGGGGAGCTGGAACATCTGCTTTAATTACAATACCATAACTGTCAAATACACCAGAACTGTATCACCTTGAAAAAGAAGGTTCAAGAGAGTTCCTAAACCTGTCATATAGATTTTGAAGACAACTATAACAGAAAGCACAAAAGGATTACCTCGCACCTCCAAGCAACCGTCATGGACTTGCCCAGGGTTTTTACAAACAACACAATCATTAGTCATTTCACTTCCAGGGATTGTTTGTTGTGGAAAATCCCTACCTGAAAAGTTGTTGATGCATTAGATGATGGTACAAGAACAACTAGTTTCAAGGGTTAAGGTTCATAGTGTTGATATCAACCAGTACAACACTTGAACAGAAGATTAACTAAAACACTGACTGGTTGAAAGATTGTGAAGCTAATCATTCTTATTTAGAAAAAATAATACAAACTAATCATTTTTAGCAAATGTTGCTTGAGAAAAAACTGTTGAAGAAGAAGAAACAAAAACTACAACGTATTAAATCTGGCCTTACAGGTATGTGCAGTCTGAGTGCTTAAGATTTTTGTTACACCAGAAGCGGTTTGCAGATCACCTGACACAGGTAGGTGCTCACCAGCTACCCTACAAGAACCAAACAAAAACAGTAAGCATAAGCATCATCACTGAAACCAACAGACTACAGTTTGTATAAAGTATTGTTTCATTGAACTATTCAGCAAACAAATATTTAGATAACAAAGACCAGAACTAGGTTTAATAGCTTTGTTCATTTTAAAATTTGAGCAATTCATTGAAACAACAAAAACCATAGCCTAGTGAAGAATCAAAGGATTTTCCAAATTCAAAACCTGCATTGTGTATTTGCAAGATATTAGCGGGAAAGTGATATATATATTAATGACTATAAATGGTTTCTCTGCAGAATCCTAGGTATTTAACAAGGCATAAGATCAAATCCTGTGCGGAGAATGAAAGGACAGAAGAAAAAGAAAGAGCACTCAAGTATAATAAATGTTAAAAATCGAATAGACACTTCCTATGAACTTAAAGATAGAATAACAATAACAATTCAAGTTCACAAAAATGAGATGTACACTTTTGAGCGTTTTGTTGGAGGAGGCATCACACAAGCTGAGTGATCTGTATTCTCGGGACTAACTCCTGAACCAGCCATCACAGAAGCAATATCTACAAAAGCAGAATTTCCTAAAAAGAGATAGGAAAAGCAACAAATCAAGCTAAATCAAAGTAGTGGCAAATTACATAACCTTTATGCAACTAAATAGTAACAAATTTCCAAGTGCATCAGCTAAAATTTATAAAATTGAAAAAAAAAAAAAAAAAAAGCCATCATCCGAACTGTGCGTTCAAGTTCATGCTGTTTATAATTTAGAAAAAGAAAATGCATTTTATGCTTATAGGCATAACTTAGGTTAATTAACAATTCAAAGACATTTTAAGAGTCATTTCTTTTCTTGTTTCATTAATCAAATAAATGATGTTCGTATGACTTCATAACAAATGAGAAAGGTTTTTTTCTTCACCTAAAAAGGCATTTCCGTTCTTGCTTAATAAATCTCAATTTCTGACTCAAATAGCGGGAGAGAGGAGCATGTTGACCCACAATGCAACTACAGATGACAGCAAAGTGAAAAGGCCTTGCAATTTCAAATTTAACGACATTCCCAACCAAAAACAAAGCAAATTTCACACATACACCAAAAAGAAATAAAAAAAGTTCTCTGAAACTTTAATGACCTAAAATAAACTGGTTGTCATGAAAAAACGTAGATGCAGACTGCTTTGTAAGAAACAAACAAACAAAAAGTTACTGAAGGGCTTTGGCCTAAAATATCAAAGCTGCAAATTTCAAAAGCCTGCATGTTGGCAAGAAACTTACTTTTTACATCCATTGAAAAGGATGAATTATAATCTACGTCTATAGACTCAGACCTTTCTTGGTTCCCAACTGGTGTAGCTTGGTCTAAAAGACGTTAAGAACTATAAAATTGTCAACCAACAATCAAATAAAAATTCACATTTAAACAAGCCAAAGTATAAGAACCTTCCTTAAAATGAAATAAAAATCCCATGTATTACAGCAAGAAAATTGAAAATAATTTCAAAGATTTGGAATGCCTTTTAGTTTCCCTCCATTTTAAGTTAATAAAATTTTAGGAATTAACAAGAACATTTTATGGAAAATCAACAAGTGTAGCACTTAAAATAGCTCATGCATCTTAAAATAGAAGACTTGTAAGAGGGGAAAAGGGAAAGGATACTAGTATAAGTAGATAGTAACTTTTTCTTCTCCTTCCTGGGAGGTTTCCTGTGTCCTGTTCCACCATGAACATCCATGATAGATTCTCTTGCAGCATTTAATGACCTACAAAGTTCTGAAAAAATCAGAAAAAGAAAGAAAAAGAATATTAGTGAAGCAATAATAGCATTACATTAGAGGACATAGTGCAGAGAACCACAACTACAAGATTTGTCCACCAACGGACCAAAGCACGTAGTTCAATACACTAAATAACATCTTTATGTATGTATGCGCTGATTATGGAAAGTCATATCAATGTAATTGTCACAACTGCCGTAAAAGTTAAAGAAACATAAAAGAAAGCGCCCGCAAACCTGCGTGAGTGGCATACTGGCTGGCCCTAACTGGCTTCTTACAAGCATTGCAGGAGACCTTCACAGTAATATCAATCAGATAACAAAGTCAAAACAAATATTTATGCGGATATACAAATAAGCAACTGAGTGCACAGGATAGAATCTCATCTAGTCATATAAATCCTAAGCGGTAGAAAAATGAAGGAGATGATATCATGAAACATTGCCATATAAACGCAAAAGCATCAAATGCAAGGATTTATCAAATCATTGCTGCCTGTGCCTCCACAATTTAAAAGAGATGGAAAGTATTAGTCTTTTTATTAGCTTAAAAGTTTTATGTTACATCACTGTTCAAAAGTGAAGAGGAATAAAGTGCACCACAGATATAAGCATTAACATCTACTTAGAAGACGAAAGAAGAAGAAATCAGATATTTTGCAGCCTTGTACCGAAAATAAAAATAAAAATAGCAAGTACACACACAGATCTTTTAGAAGACTAATGTGCAAGCCATGACATCAAGTAGATGGTAACGTGATGTTAACACGGAAAAACTTTGATCACCGACAAACTTACCAAATGCAAAGGATCAGCCATAGGCTTCAAGCCAAAGACATTCATATCTGGAAAAGGGGATTGTAAACTAGTTAAAAATCCGAACACTAAACAAATCCCAAGTGGAAAAAGACCCTTGACAAGAGATCTAAAATGCAGCAACTGCACTGGCAATTGAAATATGGACCAAGCATAGAAACAAAATGATGTTTGTGCCTTTTTTGCTAATTTATTGTGCTCTGGAAAGGATACACATGCGTACAAATTTCACTGCTGTGAGGAAAACATAAAGCCTCACTGAAACAGGAGATCATGACAAGATTGGATCTTTAAATCTGCTATTGTACGCACAGCATAGGCATAGTCCACAGGGCTACTCACTTTCGAGGCTTCACTGTTTAGACACGCCTTTTATTGCAGAAAGCTTTTCAAAAGGTTCTGATTGCGGCTAGAATACACAACCAACAAACTCATCTTCCAGATTTAAAAGAAAAAAAAAAAAACAGAGATACCAAACCCCACAAAGATTTAAAATATTAGGTCCTCACTTGCTACTCATTATGATCAACAATAGTGCCATCACAACATTTTTTTGTCATTTTCTTTCTTTCTTTTTTTAAACATTACACTGTGGTCTAGGCTATAGCTTTTGTGTTAAAGGAGAATCTTCAACTGACAAGACCAAAAATACTAACGAGTCCAAGTATGAATAAATCACCTTCTTCATTGAGCAAATTTGCTTCATCTGCATCATGTAATTCTCTGTAAATATTTTGAGCAGCTAATTTGTGATAGCTAACTTCATCTGCGAAGAGCAGGAGCAATGAGAATAAAAAAGTTGGACTACCAATGCTGAAAAACCTAGTAGATGAAAAACAAACCCTGTTTTTAATTATAATTGTTAATCTTAGCCTTTCTCTGGATTCCAATGTCATCAAAAGGAATTGCAGAGGTAATTTTTATCTTTTCTATTTGTCTTTCACCTCCAATAGACAAAAACCCTCTAGTTAAGCTGTTAAAAGTTGAAGAGAACCAAAACTTTTGCATCCAAATCTCATTTTAACTATAATTGTTATGTGCATGTTGTTCTCTTTCTCTCTCTCATCACTTTTTTCTTTTGTAGTGAACCAGGGTAATGGACAATCAAATGTCTATATCTCCACAAACATAAACACCACAATGAACTTACTTCATCGCCATAACAGAAGCAAGGAAGACTAGACCGTATAATTTTATGGTCACTGGCAAATTTTTACAAAATTTAGGAACACTTGTAGTTTGTTCAATGTCCAATATCCTCAAAAAATTCTATAATGCAGGTACCATCTTTTTCAACTACGTATCCCTTTCATTTGTTGCAATAAATCACATATATTAGAGACTAATAATACCTGCTCTGTTCTGTGAGAAATTTCCTACTTCCAGAAGCCTAGCCATTACTGCCATTCTCCCACTTCCAAGTGAGCATAACATTGAGACAGAAATTACTTGTCTATCTGTACCCAACAGAAAGCAAATAACAGCTACCTCATAGTCATGAAAAAGCAATAAAATAAATATCACAACTTAAGCTCCACTGCTATGTAAAAGATAAAAATCATTTCCTCTTATTATAATAATAAACCATCAGTTGATATCATATTCACTAACACAATAATGATTTGGAGGCTGCTCCAGTTGAAAACTAGCTCAAAATAAAATTAAAAAAAAAAATTGTGTTCAGGCTGAAATCTTCAAGCTATATCAAGTGCTCTGATACTAGTTAGGCATTATTAAAACCCTAATGCAGCAATTTTGGAACAAAAACTTACATAACCATAAGGGTAAAATCCTAGATTTGGTGATCCAAAAATTACACGAAGCCTATAAATAATGCTTTTCATCGGCATAATCGAGATACATTCCACGCACATAATATGATTTCATAGACATGAACCCCAATCGCCCTAAACAACGCAAGTGAAATCAACCCTTCATTAACACATTAAACAATCACGAGTAATATAAAAAATCGAGCGAATCAGATTTAAAACACATCAAATAAAATAATAGAAACTGACCTCAATCTGTACAAAAAGTTTCTAAAACTATAAAATTGCGATAAAACAACGATAAATCAGAGAATCGGAAGCGATCGTCGATTTCCGAAATGCCGCTGATAGAAGAGAGGGATGAGAGAAGAAGAGTATCAATAAGAAGGGAGTGAAAACCCTAGAAAGAATGTGTGTGTTGAGTGCGCGTTTGGGTTTCGCTTTTTTATCTGAAATAGGATAATTTTTGTTCCGTGGTTCTTCTTCTTCTCTCTCCTCTGAGAGGAGAAGAGAAGAGCTGGCAATATTGGCAATGCCAAAAAATAGCAAGCTCACTCTTTCTCTTTCCCTCCCCTTTTGTGCAGTATGTTTTTGCCAAATATGGGGTCGAATTAATGAATGAAAGAAACTGGGCCAGAAGCAAAGTTAGGCTCATTTGGTTAACAGGCCAGTCTTTGTTAGAGTCAATGGACTTTGGACTAGATACTGACATTTGTAATCAACATTCATTAGAGTTGTTGTGGGCTTGACCAGTCATGGGTAGCAATGTAAAACGAGTAAATCCATCTTAACAAATATTTTTTCTCTTTTTCCCCAAGGCTCTATTTGGGATTGCAATTGGAAAGTATAAATCATAGATTTTAAGTATAAATAAAATATTTTCTGTATTTAAGAAAGATGCTTTGTCATAAATACAATTTTAAATATATTTTATATATATATATATATAATAAAAATATCAAATTAACCTTAAACAAATCAATAAATTTTACTTTCAATTGAAAAAAATATTAATTTTTATATAATTAAAATTAAATAAAAATAAATAAAATACGATGTAATAAAAATTAAATCATACATATTATTGTGTTTATAGAATGTCAGACATAACAGGGTTGAATTTTATTATTAAAAGTAAATATATTTAATTATAAATTAAATTTAAATTTAAATAATCTAAATTTAATTAGTATGTTTAAAAATTACTTTTTATTTATAATTTTATTCAACTTTTTTTGAAATATATTTTTTATTTATATTAAATTTATTTTTTTGATTTGTCTTATTATAATATTTTATTGATATAATTTATCAAACGCATATAAACTGCTTTTTAAATTCATAGCACTCTTAAAAGTAAAATTGACCAAATACTTAACTGATTTTGTTTACAACTAATCTTTTCAACAGCACACCCCGCATATAATTAAAAAAAAAATAAAAAATATTTTATTTAAAGAAAAAAGAAGAATGGAAATAGGGTTTTATGTTTATAATTATCGTATTTTTGTATAATTTAAAAAATATAATCATTAACTATTGAATAAATAATCATTTTAAGCCTAATTTAAATTTATATCACTTTTTTTTTTTATGACGAAGAAATTTTTACACTCAGTTATTACTGCGGTGGTTGGCCATATATGAGTTAGACATTCATTCTTTTAGAGTATGTGTCCATATATCACACAACACCTATCCTGAATCAATTAAGATTATGTACAAGGATCACATTGTAGTGGTACTAAGTACAGGATAAAATCCTAATAATACCAGACTCTTACACCTGAATGCACTCCAAAAAATTCGAAACTCTCCCTAAAAATGGAATCACTTGGTTACACGCAGTGGGTGCTTAAATTTATATCACAATACATATATAAAATGAATTAATTATTGTATTAATTAATTTACAATTTTATGACATATCTAACGGTTCTAAATCAATGTTAGCTATTTTTTATACATAAATCGAAAAATCAGCATGAAAATATATGGCATCAGGTGTTTACATTATGAAAGAGAAGGAGACATTTATTTATTTAAAAAAAAAAGTCATATTTATTTAATTTCGTGAAATATTAACTTTGAGTATATTTGGTAGTAAATGCCAATATAAAAAAGAGAGTGTTTATTTTAAAAAAGGAAAGATGAATTGGAATTCAATCCCTCTTTTATTATTATTATTATTATTATTATTATTATTATAAAATTACCCCACAATAGTGCACTTATGGCTTAGATAATGATTCTAAGAATTTAAAGATTATTAATATTTTTATTCTAATTTAAATATAAGGGCACATCTAGCACTTCAGTATGCTTAGGGTTATTGGAAATTATTAACAGAGAAATCATTTGTTCAAAATATTAACTTAAACAGTAATTTTTTTCAAAGAAAATGTATTTATTTGATAAAAATATTTATTTTTTATTTTGGCATTTATATATAATAATTTTATTTTAAATAATCTATAATTTTGAATTAAAAAAAAGTTACAACATCTTAATTTTAAATATTACCTAAAACAAATAAGATACCATTACTAAACATATCATCTTCCATCGTGCCCATTTCACCAACCACACGAAGAAAGCAAAAAAATAAAAATAAAAATTAACTTTTTGGACCCCATTTGCTACGGTATCTACACAACCAAACGTGAGAAAACCAACTGTAAATACCACCCTAAATCTTAATTAACCCCTTAATCCCCAGTCGACAAGATGATATATTCTCCACGCCAGTGGGTTTAGCAGACAAAATAATTTCCACAACCAATTGAAGCGTGCGACGTGGATAGAGGTGCTGGACCGTGGACCTGGCGATATCCAAGTCATCATATCATCTTGCCCAAATGTTGGTGCGTCAACAAAAGGAAAAGAAGTTGCGTGTCGGGAATTTAGAAGGATCGTGGATCAGTAATTATGGCTTGCTGGCCATAATGTGCATGGCTTGCTGGCCATAATGTGCACCGAGGGATGTATGCTTAATTTTCTTAGAGCAAAGATGGCAGTCTCCGGACTGTTTTGGTCTAAGAAATGGGTCTCCTTTTCAAAGGGAAATTGCTATCTCTCACTCTATACATATATATAAATATACACATTTGTGAAAAAGTAAAAAATTTAGGGAAGGTGATTGTATAGTCCCATCTGAGAAATGATTGAAGAAGCTCGATCCTAACATGAATTTTTACACGCGTGCACGTGATAGGTCGATGATCCCTTGATAAGTACAAACAGAGATACAGGTGATCAATGGTAGAGCACATGGCCAGCTCGTGACTGTTCGAATGTTTGCCCATTTTTATTTTCTTCTTAAGTCACTCCACGTGTATTGTGTAGTACGGGTTCTCTGTCCGTTCGGCTACACTTTCATTCCGATTCCAGCCGTTGCATAATGCATGCGAACCGTTGTTTTCGACAACGTTGTCAAACAAACGTTCAGGACTAAAAATAAAACTGAAACTTTCACGTTTACTAATCATACGGATCCGGGATAGCGGCTAAGATCTTGCTGGGGTAAAAAGGCGGATCGTCACTATCCTAGCCAAGCTCAACCGATCTCTTGGTTGAGAACTCCATCTTGTGATCAGATAACTACAAACAGGGAAATTTTTAGTTACCTCTCTAGATGGGAAACAAATCCCATAATTATCGACTAGGCGATCGAGCCCACAACACCACGATCAACGCGTTCAAAAATTACACTATCCACGAGAAAATTTAAATTCTATAAAATGCCGACCATAAGATCAAGCTATCAACATTAAAATCAAAACATATGCAAAAAGTACTGTCCGAAATGACTATAGGAGATAGAATCTCATGACTCTTGATCCTAGAGTTGTGTAAATGACTATGGGAGATAGAATCTCATGACTTTTGATCCTAGAGCCGTGTCCGCAATACCGCAATAAAAATGTTCGCAGCCCATCCCAATTAAATCTTAACTACAGGAAAATTAAATTCCATCTTAGTTATTCGGTAATTTTTTTTTTTTTTTTAACCGACTCTAAGGTCGTGATCTGAATCATACAGAGTCTGATTTTGGTTTTAACTAAAAGTTGTTGGGTTAATAAAGAAGCGAATTATGTACAGAACTCTAGAGTAAGAAGTTGATTTGAAGGTCTTAACATCCACCTTAGCTATTCATAACAAAAATAGAAAAGTATAAAGAAGAAACAAGTAAGAAATTTCGAGATACGTAATAATTTAAAAAAAAAAAATCTGTAAATTGCATTTAAAATTTATTTACGACTTTTATCGATTAATTATTTTTAATTTTTAATTTATATTAAATAAATAATCTGTCTTAATTTCAGTCGTTTTGATATTTTAATTATCACTTTAATTACCGAGACGATCTAATTTTTTTTATTTTAAAACTAAAAAATTCAAAAAAGATAAACAGTTATATTTTTTAAGGAACAGCTTGAGCATTTTATCATGTTAAGGGGTACCGTATCTTTTAAGTTGTAAGCACTCAGTATAATTCCTTAACCCGACATAAAAGAATAGTAAAAAGATCTGTCCGATGACTATACCTAATTCTATTTAATCAAGCTCCCGTTTTCTGATGCTCAAACGTGTAAATACGTTATAAATGATAAAATTGTTACATGAAAAAAGATTCGATTCTTTTGGATCATTTTTAACTGGGTGAGAAAAAGAGAGAGTTCTATTAGTCAAGATCAGCCCTCTCCCATAAATATTTTTCAAGCCCAGCATCTAAGTCGGTAAATTATTCAAACACTCTTAATACATTTTTCTCTTTAACTTGGCCTTAAATGATCCACTAACTTGAGCATCGGAGTTTAGTTGCCAGTAATTCGACTTCATTCCTAACTCGTTTTTCCTTTGATTTCAGATAGTCTTCTGAGAGTCTCTATTTAGAGTTAAGTATCGTTTTATACAGCTTTTATAGTAATTATAATAATAAAATTTGTAATTATGCACTTACTGGGTATAGCCGAGTGGTTCCATCCTGGGGAGGCACTTGTGCTGATTTTATGTTCGAACCTCTTAGAGTACATTCAGGTATAAGAGTCTGGTACAATTGAGATTTTATCCTGTATTTGGTACGACTGTAGTGTGGTCCTTGTACATGATCTTAATTGATTTAGGACAGGTGCTGTGTGATCTACAGACATATACTTTAAAGGACTGAGTGTCTGGCCGTGTATGGTCGGCCGTCGCAATGATGACTGAATATAAGAGTTTTATGATTATCCAAAAAAAATTTGAATAATATACTAAATTTTTTATTCATACAAAATTTAAACATCATCAAAATTTAAGCAAAATATTGTGATGTAATAAATAAAAACTTACTAAATAATCGTTACTGTAACGTTGATTGTAAGGAAGTCCACTACATGAAGATTGTGTGTAGGATCCTCAACTTCCAAAAGACAATAGTTGTCTTCATTTTTTTGATATCTCTTACGCGGAAAGATTTGATAAGCACGCCACCTGCACCTATAAATCCCCACCTCGTCCACTAGACAAAGGGTAGTCCCTATAAACGAAAATAACTCACTCAATATAAGAAAATCATTCAAAATAATAAAAACTTTTCTTCTTTAAACTATTATTTCGTTATTTTCTATATTTAGTTCGCCAATCTCTAAAAACAGAACTATTCGTCAATTGAATTTCAGTCTTTTAACTGAAATATCGGAGTTTTTTTGTTGGTGTTTTGATAAATGCTGCAATTGTATTTATTTTGTAAATCATTAGAAAAGAAGAGTATCAATTACTATTAACAAGTAGAGACGACAAATTTGTGTGATGCCAAAATTTCTCATCTCAAAAATTGTTAGCATACACCGTATCTTTTGCTAAATTTTAGTAAAAGTATTTTTTTTTTCTTTTTAGCATACACCTTAGCACATAAAAACAAAAAATCTTACTGAAAACTATATATAATTATCCAAACTTTATTTATTTTGTTCTCTAAAATAAATTTGAAGTGACGTTATATTCAATTTTATTAATATAATAATATTTATTATTATCATTCATTTTTTATTAAAAATATATTTTTTTTAAAATCTCGTATACACGAATTAATTTAGCTTACCGAAATTATTGTTTTATGATCCAACTCATCCATAAAAATAATTACATTAATTTTATATTTATATTAATTAATGGCAATATAAAACGTTAGTTTTTCTATATAATTATTTCTCACCTCCTCTCTTTCTCGTATTCAAACTCAGTTAATAAATTAAAAATAAATAACTATTAAATTATTGGGTTACCATTTGGGGGTGTATTAAAAATTCGTATTTTTAAAATAATAGATTAAATTATTGGGTTAACTGATGCAATAATTAGAACTGTAATGTTGCAAAGGAAAATTAAAAAAAAAATATTATACTGTAAAAATTGGTTTTGTTTATTATCAGACCTCTCGTTTTCCATTAATCTCCACGTGGATGGAGACATGGAGCCGAAAGTAGCAAAATGAACAAACTCTTGAAAATATAAAGTATTACATATAGTTCCTTAAATAAAATGTATTATAATTCAAAAATATAAAAATTACATAAATTATTAAAACTCAAAAATATAAAAATTACATAAATCATTAAAAAATGCAAAAATAAAAAATAAAAATTGCACAAGCCCGGATATCAACAGGTTTCCATCAGCTCTGCATATAAAGATTCCGTTCGACGACAAAATCATAAACGTGGGACCTCCGTTTCTGATCTTTCCTATTCTTATCGTCCCCCGTTCATTTCCAAATATCTACTCCCAAGCTGTAATCCCATTAGACACTCACTACTGTTATGTTCCGATTGCATCCTTTGATTATCCATCTATTTTAGTTCTTTTTTTTTTTTTTTTTTTGATATTTTATTAAATGAAAATATAATTACACTTGTCAACAATATTTCGAAAAATAAAATTTGTTTATCTTCTTTCAACAATCATGTAAAAGTTATATCAACGAATTTATTTTAGTTTATTTATAATTAATTTTTTTACTATAAATAATTTTAAATAAAATTTATATATGTATATATTCATGCCATGACTGTATGGTGTCGATGGTAGAGTGGCAGATATTTAAATATTATGAAAAAATCATAAAAAGAAATAGCGATAGTTTTAGTTGGTCAAAAAAGGAAATTACCAAATTTGAAAGTTGATTGGTTTGGATTTTAAAGTTGTATAAATTGGATTGTTTCGCGGCCTCTCACTTACCATCTCTGTCTGCACTCTCTTTCATTGTTCTGAGTTGTAACTCTTTCCATTTCTCTCTCTCTTCACGTTCGGATTTTTTCCCGATATTTCGGTCAAATCAGCGTGATTCTGCCGATACAGACAACGACAGATTCTGAATTTGTCGACCATTTGTTTGCGGATCTAAATTTGAACTGTAATGTTATTTCTCTACTCCTGTCAGCGGTGAGTCAATTGGCTCGTAGAGCTTTTCTACGAAAGAAAGTAATTAAAATTTGAAATTCAGTTGTTTTTGCTTGACTGAAAAATAAATATGCAGAAAAAAGTGAAATTCGTTGCTTTCACTTCGGGCTGAATATTGTCGATATTTCTGAAAGTCACTCTGCAGGTTTTACATAGTATGTAGAAGCGAGAAGTCTTTTTAGGTGCTTGAAGGGAAAGCAAGCTTTTGCTGTTCGCTCTTTGGTGCATTTATTTGTTTTCTGGATCGAGTTTGGTTCTACTACAAGTCTACAATGGCTATTGATTTAAGTTCTTTTATGGAGAGATCGTTGACAATGTTGTCGTCTGATCATAAATCAGTGGTGTCAATGAACTTATTCGTTGCGCTTCTTTGCGCTTGCATTGTGATTGGTCATTTACTGGAAGAAAATCGATGGATGAATGAATCTATTACAGCTCTAATTATTGTGAGTTTCTAAGTATACACTGTTGAAAATTTATTTTTTTAAGGTGAATTGAAATTTTTACTTCGCGTGAGTTGATTTCAGGGATTATGTACTGGGATTGTAATTTTGCTTACAACGAAAGGGAAGAGTTCGCATCTCTTGATATTCAGTGAAGATTTGTTCTTCATCTATCTTCTTCCACCTATTATTTTTAATGCAGGGTGAGTTTAGGTGATGTATACTTTTTTTATGAGTTGGTTATACTTGATTTAGTTTGGACATAATATCCACTTAATTACCCTTAATTAACTTTAATTTTTGGATTTAATATGGGTTTCATTAATCATCGATTAAGTGATTTTAAGTGTATATCACATTGAAGCCACTTCATTAGCTCACAGGATGGATAATAGTTTTTGTAATCAATCTGTAATGTTACCCCGCCAGATTTTGTCACTTACCTGATAAATGGGTTGCTATATTTTGTAATGAACATAAATATTTTTTATTTTGCTTATTTATGGATCTGGGGGCCCTGGTTCCTCCTCATTTTTGGTTCATCTATTTGTTACCTTGAGATAACAGGAACAAGTTAGTGGAAGCAAGTAAAATCTTTCATTTATTCACATACACAGGCCATTGAATATGATCCATAGTTTCAAATACGCACCAGGTTCCAGGTGAAGAAGAAACAATTTTTCCGCAACTTCATGACCATTATGCTGTTTGGAGCAGTTGGCACGCTTATATCCTTTGTCATCATATCATTAGGTATGCTTTGAAACTCGATGTATTAGTTTGCCATGTGGTGCCCTATTAGTGAAGAAGAAAACCGCTTCACTGCAATCTTATGATATGAAATGTGAACCATATTTTAATCCCCTTTGACTACATATTTTGGTTATGCTATATGTTAATGAATTCTTTTGTGTATTTGACCCAGGTGCTATACACTTTTTCAAGAAAATGAATATTGGTACTCTCAAGATAGGAGATTATCTTGGTATACACAATTCCATTATCTTTTTGTGTTTATTATCTTCAGTTCTGTATACTATTTATATTATTTCTTCTTAGTTACTTATCTTTTCCCTTGATCTCAGCAATTGGAGCAATATTTGCAGCAACAGATTCTGTGTGCACCTTGCAGGTACAAGTTTTCTATGCAGTTCTATCGTGTTACAATTTAAACTGAACAACAATTCTTACTTTAATTTATAAGCATTTGTGCAGGTGCTTAATCAGGATGAGACTCCTTTATTATACAGTTTGGTGTTTGGGGAAGGCGTGGTAAATGATGCCACATCTGTGGTTCTTTTCAATGCAATCCAGAGCTTTGACCTCAGTCACAGCAGCCCAAGCATAGCTTTGGAATTTGCTGGAAATTTCTTATATTTATTTATAGCAAGTACCCTACTGGGAGTTGTAGTAAGTCTCTATACCTTATCAAATCATTCCCATTCACTTGCTTCTGATTTTATATCTATATTGTTTCTATCTTTTTTTCATCTATTGCAGGCTGGACTGCTTAGTGCTTTCGTTATCAAAAAGCTCTATATTGGCAGGTTTATTTTAAGTGTAACACTAATTATTTAGTCAAATGTATTATGCCTTTGTTGTTGAAACGTTGAAATTACCAGTTAATCTTAGATTGATCATGGATCCCAACTAGGGGATAAAATAGCATTTCATAAATTAAAGACATGAACTTTATTTATAACTTTTAGATGGTGTATTTAGACCTCTTATGTTCTACCCAACACCAGGCACTCCACTGATCGGGAGGTTGCTCTTATGATACTCATGGCTTACCTTTCATATATGTTGGCTGAGGTTAGATTTCTAACGAATTGTAGCACCTTCTCTTTTCACACTTTCTTTCTAGTTTTGAATTAACAGTTTGAAGATAGTAGGTTTCTTATAATGGTGTTGGAAATTTTATTTGACTTGCAGCTATTAGATTTGAGTGGCATTCTCACTGTATTCTTTTGTGGGATTGTTATGTCACACTACACTTGGCACAATGTGACTGAAAGTTCAAGGGTGACGACCAAGTATGTAAAATCTCCAGAAATTTTATTGTTAACAATTGGAATGCAAGTTTAATTGGTGTTTTCTTCTGTTTTATTATACCAGAATATCCGGTAAAGCTGCAATGATACTAATGTTTTCTTGCTCCTTGCCAACTGTTGTAGGCATGCTTTTGCCACTTTGTCTTTTGTTGCTGAGATATTTATCTTCCTTTATGTTGGCATGGATGCCTTGGACATTGAGAAGTGGAGGGTTGTAAGTGATAGGTGAGATTTATATTATCAAAGATTTTTTGGGACTTATTGCTTTCTCTTATTTTTTTTTTGGGGGTAAGTTAAACTTACAATGTGGTTAAACATGTCTATCTTTCGTTTAATCCATGGAACAAATTGATTTTCCTTCCCACTTCTCAGCCCTGGAAAATCGCTTGGTGTGAGTGCAATACTGTTGGGACTGGTTCTTGTTGGTAGAGCAGCCTTTATTTTCCCCTTGTCCTTTTTATCTAACTTGACCAAGAAATCTCCACATGAGAAAGTTGACTTAAAACAACAAGTATGAGTTTCAATCCATCCTGATTTTGGTATTCTACATCCCCTAAACATAGTTATGTTTTTAATTGCTTTAGGGATTTCTGTTTACAGGTTACCATCTGGTGGGCTGGTCTTATGCGCGGTGCTGTTTCTATGGCACTTGCTTATAACCAGGTATGTCATTAAACATTGCCCATTTCCATTGGGCAAGACCACAGCGGGTTACTTTTTGTTTCAAATTTAGCTTTGAACCCATGAATGGTCTTTTGTTCTTTCTTTGGTCATGTCATTGTTACAATAAGCTAGACAAATAATGCTCTTCTTATTGTTACATATTTGAGACTGATTTAAGCAAAACTGGTAAGGGTTCTGCATATTGTGGGACTTTGAAAAGGAAGTGTGGTGGTTTTATTTATGATGCATTAGTGTCATATGGTCATGACATTAATGATTAACTGTTGATTTTTGTGCATGCAGTTTACCAGTTCAGGCCATACTAAGTTGCATGGCAATGCTATCATGATCACCAGTACAATCACCGTGGTTCTTTTCAGTACAGTTGTAAGTCATCTCTACATCCTAGAAGATCAGTAGGGGGAGGAGCCGGCAGTGAAGCTGTGCTCCCTATTTTTATGGTGGCTGGTTCTAATATATGTTTTGAATTAGTTTTTATCATGTCGTTAAACATGAATATTCACTTAAGAACATAATTTATGGTTGTGCTGTTAAATACTTGGCCGAGATCCAGGTCCATGCTTATTTGATAGTATTATTTTCATTTCAGCCTCTAATGAGCTTGCCTCCATGTAGACAGTTGTTAGGCCGTAGTGGTAGCTCAAATTATTTGGTACTTTGTTACCTATCTCACCTTATGTTATGTTATTGGATCTATGCAGGTATTTGGATTGATGACTAAACCATTAGTGAGGATCTTGCTTCCTTCACCGAAATTCCTATCCAGAATGATTTCTTCTGAACCTTGTACTCCTAAGTCCTTCATTGTGCCTCTTCTTGGCAATGGCCACAACTCAGATGCTGACCAAAAAACCCAAAATTTGCCTCGTCCGACTAGTCTACGGATGCTCTTGACCACCCCTTCTCACACCGTTCACCATTATTGGCGAAAATTTGATGATTCCTTCATGAGACCAGTATTTGGTGGCCGGGGTTTTGTACCAGTTGTTCCTGGCTCACCCCTTGAACAAAGCGTTCGTCAATGGCAGTGAGGAATTCAAAGTGAAGACACTAATTTATATAACATGGTAGTTTGATTGAGATTGGCTTTCAGTGTGCCATTTGTAAGAGTATAAGGATTTGAAGATTGAGGTATGACAGCATTTTTTAATCCGTGTGGGCTGCTTGGCTTTGGTTTCATCGTGGGGAGTGAGGTGGTTCTCAAGTTTTTGTGTTTATAATTATATTGCTTGCCGATTAAGATTGTTATGCTAACAGTGCACGGCTTTTGTAGCTGATAAGTTTCCTACCAATTTTTGTAAAATGTTGATTGATAGTATATAAATTTTGATTTATTCAATGACTATATCTAACGTCTAAAGCTTCACTTGACATAATTGTTAAGTTGTAAGTGCTACAGGTTAAAATTATTACCTATCTAGTATATGTGTATTAGCTAAGGGCAGATATTTAAATATTTATATGTTGCGCTTTCAAATATAACAAAAACACAACAATGCCAAATCAAATCTAAAGTTATGTTTGGGATTGAGGTGCTATAGGATAGAATCACTTGAAGTAAAATATTTGCAAAAAAGGTGCAAGAGCATTATGCAGTCTGCATCAACAGTCCTATGCAAGAAACAGGCCACTCAATAAAACTTGTTTCAACAACTTACTACTTTTCTATTCTTTTATTTAGATAAAACCCCTTTAAGTGCACAATCTTACAAGGTTTATATATCAAAAGACAAATATAGTGAAGCTGCCACAGATCTGGTATTAGATGATTCTAATAAACAGGAAAGAACTCCCTCCTAGTTCGGCATAAAAGAGGGCATCGCAATTCGTTCTGCCAAGTCCATTGTACTACAACGATGGATGGGTACGGTATCCTGCTACCAAACTAATAAGAGCAACCGTGCAAACATATAGAAGTGGGAAGACAACCTGAACTTTTCTCACATTGTTTTTCCTCCTTAACATCTCCCGCAAAGAGACAAAAGCCAATGTCAGAATTAATGCAAGAGGATAATTATTAAATAAAACTAAATTATGTTCATCTCAAAGTTTTCCTTCGAAGGGTCTCCGTAGTTTGTATGAATAATCAATCGGAGAATTATGTACAAGATTCAAGTTCACAACTTCTGAATCAGAGTTTAGATGACTTCTAAAAGTTCGATGACACAAGACAATCATAATGAGATGCATTGAAAGAGAAAAATCACCCACTAATTCTTGCTCAAGCATGTCTTTTTCTCGGGTAGCCATGCTCCTCTCTTCCCTGAGCTTCATGAGTATCTTCAGCCTACGGTGAATTCCACGAAATTCTGTTACTGTCTTCTTTAGAACTTTAATAACATAATTTACTAATATAAACGTAAACGACAGTGAGGAACTTCCCAGCTTAATACAAAGGAACCCAATCTTGAAATAAAGCGTTGAAGCAGATTGTTACCATCAAACCCAAGGGAGTGGATGACAGATGATAGGCCTTATCAACCACTGCTGAAAATTGAGTTCTAATCCCAAAATGCACGCCAATTTTAAAATGTTAAACCTAAGATAGAAGAAACAAATATCTTTTAACCGTAAATGTGTTACACTTAGCTTTAACTTCAATTCATCAAAATCCTTGACCAACGTTTGCTGGTTTCATTTCCTCCGCATCCTCTACAGGCCTTGCGTGATAATCCGTGGCATCTGATAACTCATTTGCAGCCATAGCAGTTTCAAACCTCTGAACGTCCTTAGCTTTGGTTAACTCATTTGTCAACTTAGCAGTTTCAAACCTCTGCACATCCTTGGCTTCAGCTAATTCATTTGAGACCTTGGCAATTTCAAAACTCTGCACATCATTGGCTTCTGTTTATTCATCTGTGACATTAGCAGTCCCTAAAGCTTCCACATCTGCAACTACCTAAAAAATAACTATGCAGTAAGATCCTTATTACTATAAACATTCATCCAACTGTAAAAAGACTTTTCTGTTGTTATTTTGATACACGTACGAAATATTGACTTTTTTATCGACGTGATATCTCAAAACAAATGAAATCTAGCACTATATCCCTTAAATTATTAAGTGGAGGTATGTTTTCAATTCCACTGACACTGAGTGCTCTGTCCTTTCGCAATGAAGTTTCGGGAGATTCTTGTTTCAACTCTCCATTTTTTGGTAGTAAAATTGGAGACTGTGGAGGGCCGACTAATACCATCCTTAGCTTCTTCTCTTCAATGTATTTGCCACTCTCTTTTGCAAACTGCAAAATGACAAAATAAAAAATACAAAACATAAATAGCTAAATAACCTACAACGAATGGCTGTAGCAATTATCTTACCATATGGGAAGTAATGTCATCAGTTATCCCAATGGGAACCACTGTGCTTTGAATCAAAAACCTGTCTTTGCACTGTAAATCTGGTGCAGCTACACGCTGGGCTTGCAGAGGAACTGCATCCGCAAAATGAGCAATGTTAACTAGCTGTCATAGATGATGCCATGGTGCCATCTGATGTCAGAATCGTAAACATTGTCAGCCCACCAACCTTCTCAAAGAAATAAAAATTTTCCAACTGATTGATAAGATACAATCTGCTAACATTATCTTGTAAGGAGCCTTCTCCTTAGCTCAGATTACCATGGATAGCAAATGCCATACTATATGCAAATTGAGAGATCTTAAATATCTCGAGTAAGGGCCGTTGAAGCTATAGATGTGCAAATTACAAAACGCTAATAAAAGCACTATGCGGCAAACATATTTAAGTAATGCAAGTTGACGCGAAGCAGAAAAGAGAGAGGATTTGCAATAGACATTGACGTGGTGTATGATCACATGATGCAATAAAAATAATAATTTTATTAAATATTTTAATTTTTTATAAATTAAATATATTTAATTTATAATTTATAATTTTTAATAATTTTTTAATAAAATACAGTATCAATAATGTGATATCTCTTAAAAATTAAATATCTTTAATTTTTTATTGATTATCTAATTGGTAGAGAAAACGAGAGAATTGAAAAGATATGCATAAATTATAAATGAATACTAAGAAGAAGAGCGTTTTGCTTTTGTTTTAAACATTTTATGATAAATATAATTAGAATCCCTAAATTATAAAATATTATTTAGGCCTTCAATTATAAAATATTATTTAGGTTCCTCAATTTTTAAAAATTATAAATTAATCTTAAATTTTATTTAAATATTTATATATATTTATAAAATACTGTGATTTATTCTAAATCGCAATAAAGTCAATTTTCAAGCTCTCATCTTATTAAATAATTTAACGAATAAATCATCTACGACTTTTGATCAAATAATATCTCTGAGAGTGCTAACTTTCTTGCGAATATTATTTACTCTTTCTCATAGTAAGGA
>JAWDEX010162441.1:0-14491 GCA_035221805.1 Trichilia hirta | reverse complement strand
TTAGATAAGTTCGTGCTTGAAAGGGCTATGTGCAAGGCTTGAATTTCTGTCATCAGTTTGTGTGGAGTTGTGAGCTGAACAATCAGTATCAACAATGATTTGCATGCATGTAACTTAATTCTTTATGCATGCATATTTTCTATTCTTACACTGCGTTGTGATATCATGTATCAGGTTACTGGATAACTTGAAAGATTATGCTGTACGAGCTCTGGTCAATGCTGTTGATCACCTTGGCACCGTGGCTTACAAGTTGACTGAACTTCTTGAGCAGCAAACATCTGATATCTCAGCCATGGATTTAAAGGTTTCTTGTATGAACCAGGTAAACTTCCTCTCCTTTCTCTAAGTGAATGTGGTGTCAGTGACTAGTAGCAAGTGGATACTGAGCTTTAACGGTTTGTTGATATTAGCAACTTCTTACTTGCCAAACCTACGCAAATAAAGAAGGTCTTCGGCAGCAGCAGTTATTGGCATTCATCCCAAGACATCACAAGCATTATATATTACCAAGTATGGTTAATTATTATGGCTTATTCTAGAACTTCTAAATGAGATGATGGAATAATATACTTTTCTCATGCGTTTCTCATTTTCCCCCCATTTGCTTTTCACTCTTCATGCTAGATTCTGTGAAGAAGAAGGTGCATTTTAGTCCACATGTACAGACTGATGCTAGACAAAATCATTTTCAAGCACGTCTTCAGCCTACAGGTATGAAGGTTTTCTCAGCAAATACTAACTTCTATGGTTGGTTTGACATTTTTTTTTCCCATCTGGGTGAGTATTCAATTGGTTATTTAAATTCGTTACATTAGGTATCCCTGCTTCAAACACTCTTTCCTGGCATTTAGCATCTGAAACTAAATCTACATTGAAAGGGGGTCAACAAGCTCTGACAAGGTTCGCACAAAATTATTATTGCATAAAATCAATAACTGCTTTTCTATTTGCATATTTCAATCAACTAACATTTTTATGAGAGCATGACAATGTTTTGAAGTTTGCTAAGCAGCACTGAAGATCACAGTACTTCTGGAGTTTTCCGTCTGTTTGGTATGTATGACAAGAATAGTACCTAGAACTATTATTTAGAATGCTTGTGACTTTACTGATGGTTAATAATGTTTTGACTTTTAGAAATGGTAAAATCTGATATTGGAAACTCATATTGATGCAGATAATGAAGAAAATAGACAGACAAAGTCCTCAGCCATCCCCGTGCAAGTATCAAGTGGAGGTCCTGCATCTAGTGCAATTCTGCAAACATTTGGCGTTACTTGCAGGGTAATGTCAAAATCAGCAAGAGCCCAGACTTGCCCAATACTCTTCTTATTGCTTGCTTTAATTAAAACAGGAGTACATGGAGTTATTCCTCAAGCGATGCTTGCATGAGTTTTTGTTTTTGTTGTTTTGTTTTGGTGTTTGTGTTGGTCTTTTGTTCTCCATTTGGTTGGGCAAGGCTTTTTTGTATATGTCTGCTTTCTCATATTACACATAATGTTTTTATTGAAGTGTCTGAAATTATATGTATAAACATTTGCTGGCATGCCAACATTGTCATTTTTTTCATGGATTTCACCTGGGAAATTTTTCACTAGCTGGGGCATATAAGTAATAATTCCAAAAAAGTGGGCAATAAGTTTCAGATTTGGATCCTTTAATGTGTTGGCGCTAATAATGGCCACAAAATTTAATCTGAAAGTAGATTGATGGTGATATTTGATTCGCTCTAACAAGAGAAACAATCACTTGGATGGTCATTGCAAATAGCTGTCTACTTTTAGTGCTGGAAATAGTATTAGGTTTTGAGGGCTGAACCATTTTTTAATGCTGGATAGTGTGGCCAGATATTTTTCCATATGAGTCCGCACAATCATTGTATTGCAACTTACTATATATAGTCCGAGAATAATCACCAGTGGGGGGTCTCTACAAATTCATAGTATTACGTCATTCCATGTTTAACTACCAAGCCCAATGCATGCATGTGCGTGTGGATATGTGTGAGACTATTAATCATGTTTCAATGGGTTGTTTATCATTTGAATCAAAGAGAGTATCATCAATCTTGTTTTTCTCATCTACTATTCAGTTCTGAGCATATTTTAGGTTAATTTATTTTTTGGGCAAAAGTTAGCTTGACCTGTTATTGGTAATGATTTATATGCTAGTTGATTCTGGATATTTTGTTCTTATTCTTGTACTGAACTACACATGTTCTACAAAACTGAATTTCTGTCTTAGCTGATGACAATCTAGAAGGTTAACAGTTAAGTTGTTTGTTGCAGGATGCAATGGAGGGTAACAAAACTTTGGCAGCATTTAGATCATTTGAGAACCCAAGGCGCAAGATTGTACATGCCCCTGTTCGCAGCAAAAGTGTGCTATCAGCTTTCTTCGTTAAACAGAAAACACCTAAGCTGAAGGCTGGTTATGTCTCTTGAATACTTTTTATCGAGGCAAGTTAAAAGATGGCAGTTAGGTGGAGTTGCCATTAGTGGTCTTCTATCATTGTTGATAATGAGCTGGTTTCCTTGTTACTGGTTAATCAATCTTCAATCTTACTCTTGGTGGCTCAAAAATTGAGTAAATTGTGTATAACTCCAATAATAAAGATTGTTAAGATGTTTTGTTACTGTTGTAAATGATTGTTGAAATCTAACTGTGCAGGCAGATTACCAAACTCTTGGCCTTGTTAAAAAAATATATATTATTAATGAATTAGGTAATGCTGATAATCCCTAGTGATTAAATTTGTTGACTATGCTTACTTCTATTGTGCTTATGTCAAGATCACAAATTGTCATGCGAGTAGCATTCTGGTGCAAGAATACCAGACGTAATTCAAAAGGCTTGCAGTCCCATAAGTTTCGTTGTGTTAGGCTAATAGCTCGTCTATAACCTTGGAGTTGTTGTGAGTTTTTTATTAAAAAAAAATAGTATATTGCATCTGAACTCAGCATTTGGTGAGTTATTTATTATTACATTGTTGCCTGACTAAAATGAAGAACTACATTATGAAAGAATATCTGCAGTTTTTCACCGTTGTTTACGGAAGAAATTTGGATAATGTGAAAAGTAAAATAGAAAACCACGGGTAGGGATTTTTCTCCATAATTTAATACCCGATTCCGTCATGAGTCACGACATAAATTGACGAAAGGGATTGAAATTTCGCTGCATGCACCACGATATTATATTTTGTATCCAACTATCATCACTCGAAAGATTTATATATATGTCAAATATAAATATAAAAGAAATAAGTAATTGTTAGTAAAGAAGTTTAGAAGTTTAAAATGAAGTCAGATTGAGACTTGTAATCTTAGACTTATTTTCATCTTCTTCTTTTTTTTTTTTAATAATAATAGCAAAAGGCTACTTATTTTCATCAAACTGATCTTATATTCTTATTCCACTGAAGCCGCCAATTTTTGCTCACCACCGTTTCCTATGAAACACGCTAAGGCTAAAGGAAACGATTAACTACATAAACCCACTCCCAAGTTCCCAATCGCAATTCTTAAGCGAATCCCCCCCAACTTGTACCCGAATTAGAACCCAATAGATGCAAGCGGGACTCAACAGTCAACACCGACTGAACCGACACTAAACTTGAATCCCCCTAACCCGTCATAGCAGATCCAATCTGAAAGACTCTCAGTTCATTCAAACTCTCAGTGTACTCGTTTCCCAGGTCGCACTTAGATCACCTGCAATTTTGCTAGTTGATTAATTGCAGCAACAATGTCACAATTCCTGCATCAAAGACCATTACACAATCCGTTATCAGATTCCTACCCAATCTCTCCTCGTAATTCTGCAAACTTTCAAAGACCAATGTCACTTGTTAACCGAACAACTCTTCTAGTCTTACTCTCTCTGTTAGTAATACTCGGGGTAATCCTTCCCTGGACTGGAACCCCTGTATTCATGTTCCCAAACACAACTTCCTCTCGCGCTAAATGGCGTGATTACACGCTGTCGCAAGCGGCGTCGTTTGTGGCCAAGAACGGAACTGTGATTGTGTGTGCAGTGAGTCAGCCTTACTTACCCTTTTTAAATAACTGGTTGATCAGTATTTCCAGGCAAAAACACCAAGATCAAGTCTTGGTGATTGCAGAGGATTATGCCACTCTTTATAAAGTGAACGAGAAGTGGCCTGGTCACGCCGTCCTTGTACCGCCTGCTCCCGATTCACAAACTGCCCACAAGTTTGGTTCTCAGGTCAGATAAACATTATTTGATAAATGGTGTTCAATTTCTAAATATAATTCAATTTGTCAGCAATTCATTATATGTTATATCTTTGGGTAGCTCAGCAATTAATTAAATTGTTTTTCTTTTGTAATTTAGGTCTCTTAGTGATAATGATTTAAATATTTGTAGTTCAAATGTTTTTTCTTTCTTTTAGTTAATATTGTTTTTTCGAAGGCTTTTTTAATTAGCTTTTATGATAGATGCTACTGGGTAATTGCCTCAAATTTCTTTTTTAAATGACGCAATGTTTGTGAATGGTCTATTTGTGTAGGGATTCTTCAATTTTACTTCTCGAAGGCCTCGTCATCTGCTGCACATATTGGAGCTCGGCTATAACGTTATGTATAATGATGTTGATATGGTATGGTTGAAAGATCCTTTTCCATATTTGGAGGGAAATCATGATGTGTACTTCACCGATGACATGGCTGCGGTATGTGCTCTGGCTTTGCTTCTAGCTTTGGGTGTGTAGATGATATTGGAATTATTATGAGTTATGCTGTTTGAAATGGTTGTGCATTCTTATCTGACATGATGAAAACCCCTTGTGCTTTTTTATTTGTTCTTGCGTTTTACTATTTGGGATCAGGTGAAACCTCTCGACCATTCCCACGATTTGCCACCTCCAGGGAAAAAAGGGCGCACTTACATATGTAGTTGTATGATTTTCCTGCGACCCACCAATGGAGCGAAACTAGTTATGAAGAAATGGATTGAGGAGCTTCAGGCTCAACCATGGTCCAAGGCAAAGAAAGCAAATGATCAGCCTGCTTTTAACTGGGCACTGAATAAAACTGCTGGACGGGTATGTTCTGTGTCTTCGTGTTATTGACACGGTAAATTATGATTTTGATTCTAGGTTTCATTGTCCTTATGATTTTAAGTACTCTCAATCCTTTTTCTTCTTCTCTTTATTTTTTATATCTTTTTAATTTCTGCTTGATGGTTTTATTGCATGTGTTTATGTATACTTTAGCAATTCAGTAATTAATCATATTTTACTATTTTGAACTATTATCAAAAAACTGTTATGGATTACAGTGAATATCTATTCAGGAGCCAAACACCTTCCACTATTAGGCTTTCTAGTTCTACATTTTATCCTTGCCAAAGCCCTGTGAGTAGATTTACCTCTTTCAATTAAGAGGAACTATTAATTGTGTTTACTTGTGAAGGTTTCTGTGATCAAACAGAATAATTTGTATTACTTTGTTGTGCCCTTGAAATGAAAGCATGGGATGCATGATTATACTAGAATGTATTTGATGTGTGACTGGAACTGTTCACACATCATCTTCCTTGTCGTTGTCTTCTAATGCTCATATGCCCATGTTCCATTCAGCAACAATGGATCTTGAACTGTTAATGTTTTCTTGCCAATTTAATCTACTGGTTTTTGCTTCTAAACCTTCTTTTATCAGTGACTTCTCATTTGCATGGAAATTAGTTGTGAGACAGTTAGCATCGTTCTTGATAAAATATATTATAACTTCCAAGTTCAGTCGAGCTGAAGAATATGAAGTAAAACTGACAACTAGAAATTATAATTCATTGGGTTGAGTTGGTTATCATTTGTGTACTGTACGCTTCCACTGCTCTTTTTAGTGGTTCATAAAATATGTTCTTTGGGTTCTTTATTTCACTTTTCCCAGCTTGTTAGTAGCATCTCTTTGGGCTTGTTTAGATTAGGAAAAGTCAATTAGCTCACTTTTTAGCTATGGTGGTGTTCGGATTTCTCTGATGACTATTTAATGTTGATACTTTTGCAGGTGGATCTCTACCTGCTACCACAGGCAGCATTTCCTACTGGAGGATTGTACTTCAAAAACCTGACATGGGTGCAAGAAACGAAGGGAAAAAATGTAGTCATCCATAACAATTATATCACGGGTTTTGAGAAGAAGATAAAACGTTTTCGTGATTTTGGTCTTTGGTTGGTGGATGATCATGCCCCCGAGTCTCCATTAGGCAAATTATAACGAGTTGGGAATCTATTTCTGCTCAACTAATAGGCCTTATTAACCGTCGTATGCAGTTTAATGTGCCAATTGGATCAACTTTCTGCTCATCAGCGACATCTTGGAATCGGAGGGGAGCATTTGAAGGTGAACAGCAACAGGGTATATGCACATTATTTTTCATCTGTTTTTGGCGCAGTTAAATTTGTGCAAGATTCATGTTATTTATTGGAAATGATTCGATCTCTGTTTTGCAATCAAGGAATTCTTTTCATATGGCCACTGCAGAAGCAGGCATAGTCCACTTGTCTAAGTTTAACCATTTTTGATTGCTGTTGAAGTTGCCAAACTTTCTAATTGCAAACTGTACATTGCAACCCTTCTTCTTCTATATAGTTATTGTTTGATTTACTGAGGACTGTTATTGTTTGATTTACTGAGGACTGAGATTCTGAGAACTCTTTCCTAAAATGTATGTGATGCCAGTTAAACTTCTCTTTTCTTCATGTTTACTGCGAAAGGAAAAACTCAACAAAACACAAAATTTCCGAAACGAAAAATAAAGAAAAGAACACTTCATTTGCCGGGAGTCGAACCCGGTTCCGTTGCTTGGAACTGTAAAGAAAATATTTCATTGCAATAATGACAAGCATTGATAAATATTTTTAAAAAGTCAATTTGTTTTGTTTTCCATTTTAAAAAGTCAATATTTTTAATTAAAAGGAATTGGTTACAATGTCACAAGATTCTCTCACAAATATATTTATATTCCTTAATAAAAATTTTGGTCATCGTTTACTGCTAATTTGGTATAGCGTATGAATAATTTTTGGAAAAAAATCCGATTAATCAAAAATTTACGTAGTAAATTGAAATTAAGATAAATACAACTAATTTAAAATGCTTAATTCATTTTAATTTTGTTTTATGAACATTCTATTTAATTTGATTGTTACTTTTATAACCCTATTAATTTTGCTTTTATTTCAATTTTCTTACAAGTTGAGTATGTAGTGTCACCGAATCAGTAATTCTGATTTTGATTGTCGAATTGAGTAGTTCAGAAATTAATTTTAATTTTACAGATAAAAGAACTTGACAATAGAGTAAAAAGTAAAAAAGAAAAAGTTCTTATTTTTAATTTTATCAAATAAATCACATGTTACTTAGCTGAGAAAACTAAATAAATTAATTAAACAGAAGTCAAAATTTTTGAAAATGAATAAAAAAAAGTAAAATGTTTTTAATTTAAGTAGAATGATAAATTTTTTCCTATAATTTATTGAATTGACAAATACCTTCTATAAATAATAAATAATTCCTATAATTTTTTGAATTAATAAATAATTTTTCACTGAAGATAAAAATAAATACTTTTATCATAAAATATTTAATTTTTATAGTATAAATTCTTAATTTTTATTTTATAAATCTTTAAATTAAAATAATTAATTATTTTTTTAAAAATATTTTAAATTTAATTTAAAATTTAAAAATTTTAATTTATAATGCTTTATAATAAAAAGAAATATAAATTAATTTTTTAAAATTAAATTTAAAAATTTTTTATTTGATATTTATAAAAAAATTATGAATTTATTTTTATTTTGTAAAATTAAAATTATAAAATTATGAATATAAAATTATAAATAAAAAACTTTTATAGTATAAGGTATTATTGTTTTTAATAATTTAAATAAAATATTTAAATTATTTTTATTCAATTTTAAAGAATGAAAATAAAATAATTTTTTATAAATTTAAATTATAAAATAAAAATAAAATTTTTAATTAAATATAAAATTATAAATTAACTTTTATTTTATAATACTTTATACTAAAATAATTTATAATTTAATTTTTAAAAAAGTTATAAATTAATTATTTTATTTTATAATACTTTATATTAAAAATTTATAATTTAACTTCTAAAAATAAAATAAAATAAAAATATTTTATTTTATTTTATATTCATAAAAATTTAGGAATTTATTTTTATTTTATAATTTTGTATTTATATTTAATAAATTTCTTTTAAAATGCTTATAAATCTAAAATTATAAATTAATTTTTTTAATGTACAAAGTATTAAAGTCATTCAATAATTCAAATAAAAATATTTAAATTATTTTTATTTAGTTTTAAAAAATTAAAATAAAATTTTTATAAATTTAAATTATAAAATAAAAATAATTTCATAAATTTTTATGAATACAAAATAAAATATCTTAAATTTAACTTTTAAAAATTAAATTATATATTATTTTAATATAAAGTATTATAAAATAAAAAATTAATTTGTAATTTTCTATTTCTATTTCTATTTAATTATAATTTTATTTTTATTTTATAATTTAAATTTATAAGTATTTTATTTTATTTTTATTTTTAAAAATTAAATAAAAATAATTTAAATCTTTTATTTAAATTATTAAAAAATTATAATACTTTGTACTACAAAAAATTTTAATTTATAACTTTATAATTTTTACTTTATAAAATAAATATAAATTCATGATTTTTTATGAGTATTAAATGAAAATATTTTAAATTTAATTTTAAAAAATTAATTTATCTATTTTTTTAATATAAAGTATTATAAATTAATGTATTAAAATTTTAAAGTAAATTTAAATATTTTTTAATAAAAATTAAAATTTATGTAATAAAAATATTATTTTTATTTAAAATTATATATTATTTTATAAAATTATAAAAGAAATATTTAATATAAATTTATTAATAAAAGTATTTGTTATTTTAAAGAAAGATAGGGAATTTTTATTAGAAAGTTACGGACAGATAAATATTTGTCATTTCCGTTTGTCACAGGCGAATTTGCAATCTCCCTTCGCCATGAAATTTGATAGCTGACAACTGATGAGCACAACGCCAAGATGTAATATATTTTATTTTATTCCCACACGACCAATTGCAGCTTCTGGTAAAAATTAAATAGAGGAATACCTTAGTGTAATGCATACGACATCATTTTATTCTTATTTTACAGTAAATTAATGCATTCGTTATTTCCACGCCACGTGTATGAACAAAAGATAATTGAATTCTATTATAATTATTTATTAAATAATTACAAAAATAACGTCATTATATAGTTGCTATATCCATATAAAATAACAAGAAATATAATTTTTTTTAAAATCATTTATTCTTAATACTGAAATATCTTTAAAAATAACATAATTATAATTTATAATGAGAGAAATAAGACAATCAGTGGCCAATGGGAAAATTAGATTCACCCCGAGTGAGTAGCTTGTGGGCAACGTTCTTTCGTTTTCGAGGTCACAGAAATCCCGTTGCCATTCCAAATTATTCGTAAATAAAATCTGTGAAAAATCTCTCTTTTCTTCTAGGCACCGCTTTGTCAAATACGAGACAGAACGACACAACGTCATTTTCATCTAGCAGTCTATTCTCTTTCCTTCTTCTCTTCCTGTGCATTCTTGCATTCAGTTCACAGGCATCCTGTAGTCTCTGCTATTACGCTCTTCCGTATTTATAAAAGGTTATGTTATCAAGTATTTGTCGGCGTTCTTACTTTTCTTGATTTGCATGTGCTTGTTTTTTCGCTTTTGAAGCGTTTTCTTTTATTGGAATCATGTAAATTCTGGTGGGAATGTAAATGGGTTCTTTAGGTAGTTTGGCTCTCCCATTAAAAAGAGACAATCAGTCGTTCCTCGTCCAGAAATGAGAGGCAATATTTTTGCGGGGGAGCAGATAGAGACTTTCATGTTTCTTTTTTTTCAAAGAAGCTGGATTATCTGCTATAGATTTGCACTGTCGCTGTGTTCTTGTTCTTTGTGATTATTTTTCAGATGTTTTTGCCTGGTTCGGTGATGGATAAGTCGGAAGATTCATTGCAAGATATGGATAAGGTTTCAGGAGATTTGGCGTTCTTGAAGGAAATGGGTGTGTTGGATTTTGGGGAAGATGTTCCATTTAAGTCTTTGAATTTGAAGCTTATGGATAAATTCCAAAGGGAAGATAAAGATGTGAATTTGACTTATGTTCTTAATAGGAGACTACACCGTTTTGCTCACAGAAAGTCTCAGCTTGCATTGGTCAGTAATCGTTGGTTATCGTGGTTTTGGGTGATTGGTATTCATTATACTGCAAGTTTGGTTAGTAATGAAGTGTTGATTTGGTTGTTCATGTTTACATAATATGCCAGCTAGGCTTGCTGACTTTTGGATTTCTTATTCACAATCTTACGTTTACTGATTCTATGTGGTTTATTTGGTGACGATGTTGCTTGTGTTGTGAGTTTTTTAATTTGAATTTCTACTTGAAGGTGTTTGCCGATCTACTGGTCGATCCACAGCAATTGTTAATGGCGACTGTTGCAATTGCATTGCGAGAGATTGGTTATGCAATTCAGGTAATTGTATAGTCACATGCCTTTCATCTTCTGTTAAGCGTTACTTTTGCTTTTTGAGTGAAGAAAATTGGATAAATTGAAGCATGTGAATCAGGTATGATTTTATTCCTTACCTTAGGATATTTCTAGGATTCTCTAGAGATTCTTCAGTTAATATTGTATTCCTTTTGCTTGCTTATTTCAGTGGGCGTGGAACTAACTTAGGTATTAGCTAAGATGAATTTCTAGTTAGCTCATCATGCTTCCAAGCATTGCATTAAATAGTTTTAGTAAGAAATAAGCTGTAGAAATCAGCTTGGTAGCCAACGGATGCAGTCAGAGAACCATCTGAGGAAGTACTGGAGGATATTTGGAAAACTTATATTGGCACGAGATCAGGTGAAACTGTTATCCCCTCAGAAATTTTCATGATTGACGGTTGGGACTCATTGGGTAAATTCTCTAGGTATAAAAGTCTCATTTCCGGAATTTTATAAGGTGAAGGTGCAGGTTAAGTCAGGTGATCCATCTTCTTGAGACAAGTGTAGTTTTCGTGGTGCTGTTCTGGAGGTGCAAACCCTTTATTTCCATCTCAAATCTTAGTTGAATTCACTGTTCTGATGCTACTCTGCCCTGGATCTTAAGTCCTCAGTTCTGTCTCAAATCTATGGACAACTGCATCTTTGCTGCCCTTTTTTCCCCCTGGTGGTGGTTTACCCTTGCCTCAAACTTTTTTATCTAGTAATTTCCTGAGAGCAGCAATGCTTTTGATAGGCATTTCCCTTTGATTCCAAGACCATTAAATTGTGAACAACGATGTTATTATTAACACTGGATACGTAAATTCATCTTAGCCTCTCATGTGTTTTAATTTCCTTTGGTAGGTGTTTTCTCTTGAAGATGGTCCTGCTTCGGAAGTATGGAAAAACATTGGAGTTCCAATCACCATTGTTCGATCCAGTCAGAACATGGAAACTTTTGTCAATTGGCTAAAGTATGCATGTTCTGTTGATTTGTCTGTTATAAATCTTAAACTTCAGATGCTTAATTATCTGGATATGCTTGGAATAAAGCTAATCGAGGACCTCTCTCTCGAGTGAGTGGAAGTCAGTACCTTCCATTGTTGAACTGCTTCCATGAAATGCTCTTGCAACCATTAATGTCATCTGTAGTTATTGGTCCATTTTTGCTTTATATGGGCTATCAATGGAAGTGGTATTATAGTTTCAATCAGAATCCAACACTTCATTTTAAAAATTTGGTCTTAAGTATCATTGTAGCAATTGTTTTATAATTTAGTACCATACATGACTTTATCAGATTCAATTTTTTTATGATTGCAAATTTAAGTTTTTCTAAATAGTTCACCAGGACACCTGTACTTCATGATTATAAAATTCCACAAATTGATGAATTTTTCATGCACATGGTTAAACAGTGGAAATTCAGTTGATCTGAACTATGAAGTGATTCTGTAATCATGCAGAATTATCTGTTTCTTCTTGTTTGAAGTGGTTGGGCATGGTTTGGTTTATTGGATATTGTGAATTTTGTTATATATCGTAGTGATGTATCATTTTTGTGGCTATGATGGCGTCCTTGTGAACTCTCTCGAAGCCAAAGGTGTTATTTCTGGGTAAGAATATTATTCTACCTTTCTCTTGATAAACTTCCAATATTTTGCTCTCACTCAAAGTCTTTACTTTGCTCCCACATCTGGATTTTCTTCATAAATTGTGGTTTCTTTCATCTGTATCTTGACTTTGAGACCAAGATACGGTTTTCTTACATTTGCATTTGGTAGTTATCTACTTGAATGTTCTTTTATCCAGAAACTTGAGTTTGTTAATAACCAGACAAATTTGGCTTTGGCACTAAGAGATGGATGATATTATATGATTAAGGACTTTGCTTTTAGTTTTAATATCTTGGATTTGGTTTGTGCTTGCTGTCTACTATGTTGTTCAAAGCATTAACTCTCGCAAGTTGGTTCACATCATTGATTTTACTTTACAGTCTTATGCAGGAACCTTTTAAGTCTGCCTCTCATAGGGACCATCCTTGAAAGAACACTCGCTATTCGCTTAAGAAAATATAGTTTAAGTGGGCAAATTGAGATTTTAAATGATTGGAAAAAGGTTTCAACCGTTTTCTGTGGTTATCTTCCCAGACTCTGTCTTGCCGGTAACTGTTAATTTTTTGTTTTGTGGACACCGCTAACACTTTATTTAGACATTTCAATATAGTTTTTTGCAAACTAGGTGAAAGGGATTTGAAAGTTGATTTGTTCTGTTAAATATTTCTTTGATAGTAATTATATGTATGTTATGTATGTGCCTCTCAAGAGATGCAAATAACATGCAGGTTAGGTGCGCTTTAATAATGCTTAGCCATATTAAGAGAATATCACACACAAACTTATACCCATAGTGTCTTGTTTATGTAACTTAAGTTATCCTTATGCTCATGCTTGTTAGACTGGCTTCAAGGCTGAAATGTATTTCCAATTATTTGACTTCTTTGCACTCTCTACAGATGATTTACTCTGCATTTGATGCTGGAAACTAATATATTTTTCCTGGCTCTCCAGTTGAAGCATGGAAGGCTGATACTAATATGGATTTGTACAAAGATAACAGACGTGTCAAGATGGGCTACAGGCCTGATGATCTTGTCATTGCTATTGTAGGAAGTCAATTTCTGTACAGGGGTTTATGGCTGGAGCCTGCTGGTGTTTTGCGGGCACTTTTACCGCTTTTTCGTGATTTCTCTGTATAAAATGAAATAGTTTCTCATGTCAAGGTCATGATTTTAGGTGGGGATTCAACTAGTAATTACAGTGTGGCTGTTGAGGTATGTCTTTAATTACAACGTACAAGACCTTCATTGTGGATAGTCTTCTCTAATTTTCTGGTTTATTAACCTACTTCCAACAATCTCCTGTTTTCCTCAGGCCATTAGTCTTACTTTGCATTATCCTATTGGAGTTGTGAAGCACATAGCTATTGAAGGGGATGTTGATGGTGTTCTTAACATAGCTGATGTAGTGGTATATGGATCCTTCCTTTAGGAGCAACGTTTTCCGGAAATTTTAGTGAAAGCTATGTGCTTTGGGAAACCAGTCATATCCCCAGATCTCTCCAATATCAGAAAATATGTATTCTTGTGTTTCTTCAGTATTTTATAAAAATTTTGCAGCCGATACACATACATTCTACAAACTAATGAATTATAATTAATGACAAAAATTCCATGCCAGCAACACATGCATAAGTTTGACTTGATTCAGAAAAGTTTTGCCTAAAACTTGGAGTCAACACATGACTATATTCTATTTCTTCATTTTTTTCTGGCAACTCAACTGAAAAGTTGGGGCAAAGTATTGTAGCTATATAGTGCTTCTCTTGCCAGTACAGTAGCTTCTCATGCATTTTTGTTATGGTCCATCTTATTACTCATCCATTCCAATTCATAGTGGTTTGGTCATGTTGGCCTTATGGTCTTCCTAAATTTATCTTATATCATGGCTTGAAAAACTTATAAGAGATAGTTCCTGCTTTAAATTGGAAATCTGAAACTAATAATCTGGTTACAGTGAATGCAATTCAATCGATTGGATTGTTTGGAGCCAAAACATATTTTCTTTTTATTCTCAAGATAATGGAATATTATGTCTCACTTATGGTGTAAATTTTAAATTAGTGGGTCTAGTAACTATCTTTTTTGCATTCTTTATTTTCTTTTAGCTCATTTTTTTAACCATCTTTTTGTTGTAAATTTTTTTTTCTTATGATATGTTACTGACTGTATTGGCAATAGCGGTTAGGTTGATGACAGGGTGAATGGTTGTCTGTTTCCTAAGGATAATGTTAGGGTTCTGACACATATC
>JAWDEX010162421.1:7946-18100 GCA_035221805.1 Trichilia hirta | reverse complement strand
ATTATAAATAAATTTACAACTAATTACTAATTAAAAAGATATGTATACAGTATGGTGATATCCCTTAACTATATGACACAATTGGTTCTGGGTATATCTCCAACAAACTCTCACTTGCACAAAATCAATCACTATAATACTTGATATCCATCTTTTTAATATGGTGATTTAATTGTTACTATATCATTGGCTTAGTCAGTGGATCTACTACATTATCTGCTGATGGATTCTTTTGTATAATTAATTATTTATCTACTATAAACCTCTTATTAAGTGATATTTACACTAAATATGCTTAAACTTCTTATGAGACTATAGTTCTTTAGCCCATACGATAGCTCTAGTATTGTCACAGTATAATGATACTAGATCATGTATAAAAAGGACCATTTTGAGTTCTTTTATGAACTTATAAATCTGGACAACCTTTTTTGTAACTTCAAAAGTAGGGATATACTTAGCTTATGTAGTAGAGTTAGCTGTAATTTTCTATTTAGAACTCTTTTAACTAATAACTCTTCTATTACAATAAAAATAAATACAGATATAGACTTTCTACCATCTATATTTGACTAAAAATCAGAATGTGTATAACCTTTAGTTTTTAACTCACCTTTACTATAAGTCAATACTAAATCTTTAATTCTTTGCAAGTACTTAAGGATTCTTTTGAACACAGTCCAATGTTGTTCTCCAAGATTTATCTGATATCTACTTATAATGCCCATAATATACGCTATATTAAGTCTTATACATAGCATAGTATACATAAGACTACCTACTGTCGAAGCATAAGGAATCCTCTTTATATGCTCTCTCTTACATTTAGTTTTGGGTTCCATTTCTTTTGAAAGATGAATACTATGACTATAGGGTGAGAAACCCTTCTTAGAGTCTTTTATATCAAACTTTTTCAGTATTTTTCTATATACATATGCTAAGAGAGAATTATTATTCATTTTATTTTATCTTTATAGAGATAAATACTTAAAATATAGATTGCTTCTCTCAGATCTTTTATGAAGAACATATTAGATAACCATAATTTTGCCTTAGATAACATGCCTACATCATTTCTTATAATTAGTATGTCATTTACATACAATATAAGGAATGTGATGGCATAGTTATTTTCCTTTCTATATACACATGGTTTATCGAGATTTTTAATAAAATCAAAGGACTTGATAACATCATCAAATCACATGTTCTAACTTTTGAAAGATTTCTTCAATCTATATATGAATTTATGCAATTTACATACTTTATGACTATTTGAAGATGGAACAAACCCTTTAGGTTGTTGCATAGATATGGTCTTCTCAATAAAATCATTGAGAAAAGCTGTCTTTACATCTATCTGCCATATTTTAAAGTCATAATAAGCTACAATAGCAAGTAATATTCTAATGGACTTTAGTATAGCAGTTGGTGAAAATGTTTTCTTATAGTTAACACCTTATTTTTTATTATAATCTTTTACCACCAGTCTAGCTTTATAAGTCTCTACTTTTTCATCTTTGTCAATCTTTCTTTTGTAAATTTATTTACAACCAATAGGAATAATTCCTTTTGGTGAATCAATAAGTGACCACAATTGATTAGCATACATGAAATTCATTTTGAACTTTATAACTTCAAGATATTTTTTAGAATTAATATCTAATATTGCCTTATCATAAGTTCTTGGATCTTGCCTCTATTCATCTTTTCCTATCATAAATAATTTAAAATTATTATTAAATAAAAAAAGTATCTTTATAGAGGGTATGATATCCTAATACTTCTACAAAGATGTAAAACTACAAAAGATTGAGGATTAGATTAAATAGGTTCATCTACATTAATAATTTTATCCAACTAAGAATAATCCAAATTTGGCTTTTTAGACTCTTTTAAAAGCTTGATTTTTCTATTTATACCACTTTTTTCAATAAATTAATTCTTGAGAAATTGTGCATGTCTACTGATCAAAATTTTTTCATCATTATAAAAGTAAAAATAATATCCTAAACTTTTTTGGGAACATCCTATAAATTGACCTTTTTTAGATTTTATGTCCTGTTTCTTAGATTTAATAATTTTAACATAAGTTAATAGCCCCAAGGCTTCATATGATTAAAGCTTGGTGGCTTCCCATGCCATACCTCATATGGTGTTTTAGGAACTACTTTAGATGGTGTCTTATTTAAGATGTACATTGTAATTTTTAAGGTATAACTCCAAAGATGTATAGGTAAGTTAATAAAGCTCATTTTAGATCATACCATATCAAGTAAGGTATGATTTCTCCTTTATAATACACTATTATATTATAGGGTATAAGGAGGAGTTAGTTCATATATTATATCATTTAATTTAAGAAAATCTAAAAATTCAATACTTAAGTATTCTCTACCACAATCAGATCGTAAAATCTTAACACTCTTTCCTATTTATTTCTCTACTTCAGCTTTGAATCTTTAAACATTTTAAATGATTCAGATTTGTACTTTAATAAGTACACATAATCATACCGTGAATAATGATCAGTAAAGGTTATAAAGTATAAGAAATCTCCTCTAACCATTTTACTAAATAGACTACATACATCAGTATGTATCAATTTAAGAATTTTATTAGCCTTTTTTCTTAACTAGCAAAGAGTAATCTAGTCATCTTTCCTTAAAAGTAAGATTCACAAGTTAGGTAGGATTCAGAGCTTAATAGACTTATAAGTCCATCAATACCCATCTTATTAATTCATTTCTCTTTAATATGACCTAATCTATGATGCCAAATTAATTTTAAATTAATTTCACTTCTAAATCTTTTCTTATTAACAGTGTTTGTTATGTTAATTTTATTAGTTTTAAGAACATACAAACTATTTACATTCAAATCAGTGCCAACTAATTTATTTCTCAAATAAATACAATATTTATATTCATTAAAAGTAAAAGTGTAACCCTGTTTATACATTTGATTGAAAGATAAAATGTCTCAATTAACTGTATTAAAATGCATCACTTTGTACAATACAAAAGTATAGTCTAATGATAATACAAGTCTGCAACTCATTGAATATGTGACAATAATAATTGCTCTACTTGTCATCTTTAATATCACCGTATCTTTCTTTTGTAACTGCTTATTCTATAGGTCTTATAATGACATACAAATATGTGAGGTGATAGCTAAATCAATAATTCAAGAATAAGAATTTAAAATAACACTTAATTCAATTTCTATAACATAATAAGAAAACATACCTAGTGCTTTCTTTTGTTTCAAGCTCTCAAGGTAAAGAGTATAATTTCTCCTCCAATGTCCAAGCTTCTTGAAATGATGACACTCATTATTGGCTTAACTTTTAGCAATATGTTTGCCTTTTCCTTTTCCTTTTATCTTTTTCTTGGAGATACCTCTTTTTGGTTTATTATTAAAGGTCTTCTTGTCCCTTTTATTTATTTTTTTATTAAAAGAAAAAGTGGCAAGAACAGTCTCTTTACCCTTTTTTTTGATGTTTTGTTATGAAAGGAACAAATTTCCTCCATATGTTTTAGAAGAGTATGCTCTAATTGGTCCATATTATAATTGGTAATAAATTGGTCAAAATTAGGTGGGAGAAATTGAAGGATTAGATTCATCTGTAGTGCCGAGTCTATAAAAAATCCTAAGGCATTAAGTTGTCCTATATGGTTAATTATCTTCATAAGATGGGACTCAGGCGGTACTCCTAGACTCAGTTTCATAGCAAATAAGAAAGTAGACAATTCATACCGTCTAGTATTTGAACTCTTCCTAAACATCTCTAGAGAAGAGAGAGAAATTTCTGAGGCATCTTTTATGTTCTCGTGCTGGGCCTGTAAGTTGTCGCTCATTAACGCAAGTATATATGATCTTACTTTAAGATTATCATCCTTTTACTTTAGTAAGGTCTTTCTCTCTTCTAATGAAGCATCATTAGAAATGGACTTGGGTATAGGTTGACTAATCACATAGCTAATTTTCTCAGAATTTAAAACTATTCTGAGATTCTTATACCAAATTTTAAAATTAGATCCAGTGAATTTGTGAGTATCGAGAATTTTTAGGAGAGCATTGGAAGCCATCAGATGACTATCACTTAATAGAGTTTCAAAGATGCTATATTTTTAAGAAAAGAAATACATTAGTATGTATAGAAGTGTATATATCAAACTATTCAATTTTGAACTTTAAATTAGATAGTGCTTCCACTACTTTATTTAAATTAATGCTCTTTTAATTAATACAAATAAAATAGTATTATCAATTTTAGTAGGTGATCAAGTCTTATTAAGCCTATAAAATCTCACCTGATAGTTATTGATAAAATAAGCTCAATAATTCAAAAATATATTTCTGTTTGTAACTCATTACAAGATATGATCAATCAACCTCTAGATTTTGACACCTCACTTGAATGTTATTAGTGTCTTAACCTAATTATGCTAAACCCAATTCGTATTCAAATAGGTATGTAATCAGACCCCTCACCTGATAATTATTGGAAGCCTAACACATCTTATAAAAGAACAAATCAAATAAATTATAATACCCTATGAGGACCCTCACCTGATAATTATTAAATTATCCTATTAGAATGCTTATAACCTATTAACTGTATTAGAAGATTTAAGCCTAATATTTTATTATGAGAGATTTTCATTTTTGTCTCATTTTATTTTGATGATAAGATTTAAATTCTTCAAGTTTAAATCTTTATTAATCATTAAATGATCAAATTATTTTAATAAATTAACAAATAATTTATTATTAAGAGATTAATAAATTAATAATTAATTTATTATCTCATATGTTGATAAAAGTTCATTAATTTACTCTCACTAGAATTCTATGAATTCCAGAATGATTAAAAATTTATTTAGAATCAATATTCTATTTATTTTCAATCTGGAGTAATTTTTCTATTCAATCGAAATAAGTTCGAGTCTAAAAATTTTAATTTCAGTAAATTAATTTTCGATAATAGAAAATACTAATCTAAGTATTTGTAAATGAGATTTGTGGCTTAGATTTATATTAATAACAATTATTAATAAAATTTGAAAAAATTTTGAACTTTTTAAAATTTTGCATTTTGGTCCCTATGGGATAAATTACCAAAATACTTCTCATGACCAATTTTGGTTAGTTGCTTTTAAATATGTTAAATACATAAAACTCGATAAATAAGAATCAAAATCACTTAAAAATCAAGTCAGGATGCCATCAAGAATGACCGAAACAATTTGCGACAGAAAACTATAGGATAGGTAAGAGGTAGGCAGTGTGGGCGATGTATGCCACACGCGCCTACGGTGCAGTGCCATACACTCCTATCTGCTAGTAGGTGGACTGGTGTGTATGGTGCACGCATGCGCGAGGCGCCCAGCACCTGCTACCTGGATGCTATTTTCTTCCTTTTTCACAGTTTTTCTCGTGTTTTCTCAAAACAAATCAATACAAAAGCAACTTTAACACTTCCATAAACATTCTTCAACATGTCTAACATATCTATACATGTCCACAATCATGATAATACTATTTAATCAACATTAAAACCATAGGATATCAAAGGACAACTATATGGACATATTTTGATATCTTTGCATTTTTCATTCAAAACAAATATGCAAAATATTCTGAAAACAACCCAGTTGCATACTCAACATATTAAAACATATTAATCCATATTAATACACATAGTATGCCTTTTACATATTAATCCATAAATCAAATTTATCAATTAAAAATTTCATATTGTTATCCAAATAAGAACATAAAATTTCACCAATATATTCATCAAAAACACAACAAACCAAGCCACTAATCAATCCCATATGAACATATCAACATCTTCAAAGATCAAAGCATGCATAATAACCATAATCCTAAGCTTTAATACTACTTTGAAAAGGGATTTAGCATACTACGTATGCAAGGATCATTAATGGATATTCATGCATACTTTTTTTAAAAAAAAAAAAAATTCAAATCACTTAACAAATTAATTAATTTAGGCAAGAAACATGTCTTCTTAGTTTTGTTTAGAATTTAACAAGTAGTCTCCCACTTGCCTCTAAAGGTTACACATACCAATTTACTAACAATGGTTCCAATTAAGCTTAAGAGACTTAGAATGCACAATATCTTCAATAAACTATTTTCAAGTTTCCTACACTTAGAAAATAATTTGATCATATCAGGGATGACAAGAAAATCTTGTAAATGATTCTTAATTTCTTGCCTTTCCTTTCTCTTTTTTATTTCCGTCTTTTCTTTCACAAAGTGTAAAAACCATAGATAAAAAATATAACCCTTATAAGTAAACAACTTTAAAAAGGAGTTGAATTAATTAATTCAATCCTCCAACCATTTTAAATGTACAAGACATTTTGAAAACAATCAATTGATTGAAAAATTAATTTAATTAATAAAAACAAAAAGAAAAGGAATGATGGACACACGTCATGCAATAAAGCCATGGAATCCAAATTTCATTTATAACAATTAATCTATATTAATAAATTTAATTAATATTAATCAAATTAATATTAATTAATGAATAAAGAGAAAAATATATTTTTAATTAAATATTATAACAATTATAATTTTAATATTATTATTAAATTCAAAGTTTGACTTTTTTAAACTTTAATTTAATATAATATATATTAAATATAACAATTTTTTAATTAATTAATCATATTAATAAATTAATCTTAACCATTCATTTAAAAAATGGATGGACAAGATTTAAGAAAATTTTAACACTTGGCAAAATCATATTATGTCATTTGTCATTCAAAGATTCATTTTAATTAAATAATAATTATTTAATTAATAATAAATAAATACATTTATTTATTAAATTCTTGATATCTTAATTTTTTTTTTAAGTCTCTATATATTAATAAATCATTGAAATATTTCTCGAGCATACGGGTGGCATGTCATTGTCGAAAAATTTATCCTTTACTTTAAAGAATTAAAATATAATTCGATTAATATATTAAATCATATTTATTTTCATTAATATAAAAATATTATAATCATTATTAATAACCATTGGCTAGTATGCATGACTCTTTGGTATCACTGTGAGTTAGACATGAGTATACACGAATATTTTGCATCACTTCGATATAACACATTATAATTAAAGTTCTCAATGATCATGAGTATCTTCTAGCAAGATATCATGACCTCTAGACATAATGAATAAAAATTCTAAATCAATCTATATAGTCATACGTTCATGTAGTAAAATTCTTTTATTATCGACTCTCAATTGAGTGTAGGCCATATAATTAGAAACTTATATCATATACGAAATTCTTTAATTTGCAAAACACATTTTTGAGTACGCGTACTCTAGCCAAAGATTTGATTTTCTTGTATGATAATCTTGCCTAGGTTCTTAAGCTTAAATATCTAAGCTAATAGATTTTATCTTGATTATCACCTATTCTCATAAAAAAAGAATACATTGTCAATAAGCTTCTTTTACAAGGTATGGCTAACCTGATGCAATATATACAAGTAAACAATATACTTTAATATAGAGACCAGCCTTAATACTTCAGGTCAAAGGACCAGTGGTATACTAGTATGGCTGTATGATGTATCATTGACTGTGAATAATTATTCGTATAATTTATCGTAATTGGCCACGTTTAATAATACATTCATAAACCTATGTTTATGCTCTTGTGACATAAAACTCATCACCCAACTATTAGCATCAAATACTGATCATTGGTAGTAACAAAAATATACCAGTTATGCAATGTCATAATCCCTTATGACATTGCCTTAACTAGAAACTTATTTGAATATATTTAAATTATAGATTCTGTACTCATATTCATAACTCATTATAAATAAAGTCTTGACACATAATACATCATAGGATCTCATCTTGTATTAATAATTATATTATAAAATAAAATAGTAACTAAATAAATGCAAAATAATATAAATAAAATGTTGTTTTATTAATTATAAACAAATTTACAACTAATTACTAATTAGAAAGATATATATACAATATGGTGATATCCCTAAGCTATATGACACGACTAGTTTTAGGGTACGTCTCTAACACCAAAAACTTGATTCTCAATTTAATTATTATACTTAAGTATAGGTAGTCTTATTATAATATAGTTTGGTGAGTTCAAGTGTCGTATTTATAGGGAGTATTTTTTCAAAAGCTCAATTGGTTTATTTCTAAGGTAAGGTCCAATATTAAAGGTCTAATAGCAAAGGTTCAAAGCAAAAGTAAAATATATAATAAATAAATTTTAAAAGAACAATTATCAAGTAAAAATTAAATACAAATTAAATACTAAGACTTTAAAAATTAATATTTTAGGATGATGATTAATTAACTAGATTCCTTTTATAACTTAATTGAGAATAACTAAAAAATTATCTTAATCGAAAGATAAAATCATTTTATTAATATTTTCTTTAAAAAATTAATATTTGATTACGAATATATTTTTGAATTAATTGATAAAATCTCTTAAAAATATATTTTAAAACATTTTAAAGTTTAAAGCATCTTTTATGCTATATGTCTATAATGAATCAAGAAATTTATTTTTAAGCATTCAATATGCCAAATATTTATAAATAATTAAAAAGTTTAAATATTCAAAAATAATTTTCGAAACATAAATATACAATTAATAAAAAGAACTCAAACATTAAAATCAAAGGTGAGATCTAAAAAACATGCCATAAATTTTTAATATTAACTTCTTAACATTAACTACTAACTTAGAAAAATATTATATGAAAAGAGAGAGAGTATTTTTATAAATAAAAGTATTTTACAAGCATGAAATTATATTATTATAGAGCACAAAAAAGATTTTATTTGTAGGCAAAACGAGAGCCAAATATCAAAATTTGGTAGTTACAATTATTGATAAATTTGGATGAAATCTTTAACAAATGCAGTCTAATAATTTTAATAGCCACAAAAATGTCATGAATGATCTCAAATATGAATTCTTTAGCTCTATGATAAATGTGAAAATTTTAGATAATTGTCTGATCTTTAATTTGCCACTTGTTTCAGGTCAATCCAAAATTTCTATCAAAAGTTATGAAAAAAATATTAAAGCAAGATTAAGCTAGATTGGAACAATGAGTGGGCTTGAATAATGGGCTTAAAACTATAACTTTGAGTCCAAATTGATAGTTGGTTCAAATATGAAAGTTTTAGCTTATTGAATCATCCTTTTATAGGAATAAGAATCTCCTTAAATCTCTTGGTTGAAAAGTTACAGCCTTTTTATTATTACTGTATCAAAGATAAAAATAAATAGCAATTACAAACAAACTTGAATTTACACCAAAGACTAAAAATATGCACAATTTGAGAGAATTAATTATATTTTAAAGTGTAAAATAATAAATTTAAGCCTCAATACTTATATACTTTTATGTGCTCATCATCCGTTTTATTTATATATTACTTCTTTATTTTTTATCTTTCTAATATGGGATATTTTTACTTTATACACTTACACTTGAACCCAACAATCTCTCCTTGAAGTTTGAGTCTCTCCATATACTTGGGCCATATTAAACTTGGACCTTACTTTATTTTGCTCTCCTTCAATTGAATGTCATTTTATATTTGAGTATTACAGTATTACCAAGAGTTTATACTCCTAGCAAATCTAGTACCTTATCCTAGAGTGCACGTCTACCAATGATCCATTTAAAATTACGTGAAAGATGAACATACTCTTTTTTTTATAAGAGTCACACCTTATTATTCTACCTTAAATTAGTCCAATCTTTTTGAGCCATTTTTCATAGGCCACTTGGGAGTCCATAGCTCTTCACATTTTCTTCATAGGGGCAACAACTACAAGAATAAACCACCGTCTCCATACTCATGTTCCTTTTGAACCATCTTCCTATGATTGTAGAATTCAATTTTTGTTTCAATTAATTTGATGAAGGGGAAGTCTTCGAACTGAAGTAAGATTAGAGAGGTAGCTCCGTTTGTAAATTACTTTTGAAAAATAAGAAACAGTTTATTTTATAATTTTGAACCTAAATTTATAATTAGTAAAAGAATTTTAAGTTATTTGTTTTATAATCGCGTTATTTTTGGCAACAAC
>JAWDEX010162411.1:0-18103 GCA_035221805.1 Trichilia hirta | reverse complement strand
CCGAAGAGATCCCAGGAAGTTTCATTATAGCTGTGTTCCTTGCCCTGATTTCCGTAAAGGTTCTTGTAGGCGTGGTGATATGTGTGAGTATGCTCATGGCGTGTTTGAGTGCTGGTTACATCCAGCTCAATACAGGACCAGGCTTTGCAAGGATGGAATAAGTTGTTATCGTCGGGTTTGCTTTTTTGCTCACACAGCTGAAGAGCTTCGACCTTTGTATGTCTCTTCTGGATCGGTGGTTGCTTCACCACTCTCGTCTGCATCTGGTGCTAGTGTCATGGACATGGCTACTGCTTTGCTGTTGCCCGGTTCTCCCTCATCAGTGAATGGTACGACGCCGAACCCATTCAGTCAGCGGTCTCCTACAGGGAATGGAAATATGCCATCATCCATGTGGCCTCAGCCAAATGTCCCCACTCTTAATCTTCTCGGAAGTAACATTCAATCAAGTCGCTTGAGATCTTCCCTGAGTGCAAGAGATATCCCGCCCGAGAATTTTAGTCCATTGTCGGATTTTGATTCCCAGCAACAGGTTTTAAATGATCTGACTTGTTTCTCACAAACACGAAGCAATTCTGTGTCTTTGAGTCGTTCTTCTTGTCCTAAAACACTAACACCTTCGAACCTTGAAGAGCTTTTTTCTGCTGAAATCTCATCTCCTAGGTATTCTGATCAGTCAATTTTCTCCCCAACCCACAAGTCTGTTATTCTTAGTCAGTTCCAACGACCACAGAACTTGTTATCTCCCATTAAAACTAGTGTTTTCTCTCCCAAGAACGTAGAGCACCCTTTATTGCAGTCTTCATTTCGTGTTGGTTCACCAGGTAGAATGTCGCCAAGAAGTATGGAACCAATTTCTCCGATGGGCTCTAGGCTAGCTGCACTTGCCCAGCGTGAGAAGCGGCAGCAACAGCTTCGCAGCCTGAGCTCAAGGGATCTTGTATCCAATAATCCTGTCCCCAGTGTTGGCTCTCCAGTAAATGGAAATTCTTGGTCAAAATGGGGATCTCCCAATGGAAAACTGGATTGGTCTATTAATGGTGAGGAATTAGATCTATTGAGAAAGTCATCTACCTTTGACCTTAGGAACCACAATCGCGAGGAGCCTGATTTATCTTGGGTGCAATCCCTAGTTAAGGAATCACCCCCTGAGATGATGAAAGAGAAACTAGCAGTTCCAGCTCCAACTGCTGCATCAGGCGAGGCTTTGAATTCGAATTCTCATGTAGATTCTGTCGATCATTCTGTCATTGGCTCTTGGCTTGAGCAGATGCAACTTGATCAGCTCGTAGTCTAGTGAAAAATAATTTCATTTCCAATCTACCAAATCGAAGATAGATATAAATTTTCATAAGGTACATACATTTGGTGGATAGTTTTGCTATTGTGATGGTGAATTTGTGAAGACAAAATTCTGTACTGAAGTTGGAAGATGAAAGTTAGCGTTAACAAAATGGATGAGAAAGATTATGGGAAATTATTTATTTATTTTTTACTATGCTGTTGTTTGCAACAGGATGAAGAAACCTTTATCTGGGCGTAGATTAAGAGGCTTAGTCCAGGTTTGGTCTATTCTTCTAATATTTCTGCTTTTAGGATTATTATTGTTATTTTTTACTTTGTTAATTTACTCTTCAAAGAAGCAGATACAAGATCTTTGTTGTATCTTTTGTATTTCAATATTCTCTTTGGATAGATCAGTTTCTTTTGATTGTAAAATGAGGAGAGAAAAGTGGGATGGAGATTCTTTTCGAGGGATTCAATGTAAGCTGAAGGACAAATGCTTTCCTTCTGCAAAAGCGATTGTTCTGTGACGGCGATGAAAAACTGAAATTCAAAGTTATTAATCTATATTCTCAAATGCCTTTATTATTTTGTCTTTATCGCAAACTGTGTTCATCTTTTTGTTACATTCACATTGTATGGATGAATTTGATTTGTTGGAAAGATGGAAGGGTGGGAATTATGGTATGTCAGTCATGTTACCCAACCAAATGTAGGTGGATTGGTTAAGTGGATATTTTCGGATTCTTGTAATCATTTGGGGTTGTCTTTATATTTTCTTTCTTTGGGTTAGGTTATGGTGTATGTCGTTGTATAACGCATCGGTCAATTTCTTTTTAATTTCACATTCGACCTTTTTCTCTGAATTATTTTAGGAGATTATAACCAAAAAAATGAAGAAAGCTCAGCCACTTTTAACCGGTTTTTCCTCTTGAACAAGGATGCCAGGCAAGGCCATGGTGCAGTTTTATGTACCGTATAAGTCATTAAGTTTTGAGTTATATTTTCAAAATTTTTGTTATATATTTTTAATTTTTACAATATGATTTTAATTTTTATGTTGTATTTTTATAAATCAGAAATATAATTTCAAAGTTGGGAAGAATAACGGAGAAAAGCTGGGAATTAGAATTGAAAATTATTAAGTTTCGAGTTCCACTTTTTAATTTTTTGTTATGTTGTTAAATTTTTACAATATAAATTGTAATGTCTTTGTTGTATTTTCATAAATCAGAGTTTTACTTCGAAAGTTGGAAATTGTAACTCCAAAGTTGAAAGTAGTAATGGAGAAGATTTGGGAACTCAAAATTTGAGAGGGTAAGATTTCCCGATCAAAAAATGCGTGTATCTATGTTGGTTAATCTAGTTTTCTAAAGTCAGGATGGTGATCGTTGATGTTGTTGAGTTTGGTGGGCCAATCTTTAATGGTGTTGGATGAAAAAACGGTTATATTTTTGAACCTTGTATATTTTGAAAGTGATGCGGGCGTGGGGCATGTGGTAGGACTTAGAGAGGGTGGGGGCGGGGATGCTTAATTATATCATCGTAATTTTCTAACCATAATTAATGCTCTCAAGTACTAGTTAATGTTAGGCAGCCATTTGTTCTTCAACCAGGTTGAAAATTAAACGAGTTGTCGTCCGAATGTGCAACTATACAAATGACTTGTCATCCGAATTCTTAGGATTGGAATGAGTATACTAAAGTTAAGGTCCTGAGTTTTCTACAAATGAGGATATAGTTTTTCGTATGTATTAAATTAGTCCATGGCACACAGTAAAAATAATCGAACTCAGAATCGTTTGAATTTGAATGGAATCTACAAAAATTTGCCATCTTTTTGGACTGAATGATGGTGATCGAGTGTGTGTAATATTTATTAATGAAGCTGTATGGCACAATGGCATTGAAAGCAGGAAAAAACTAGGACAGAGTTACAATTATAATACAGCCACTGCATGATGGTTGTGTGTATACAACATAACTCCTCATATCAAATTCTTTTATTCTTAAATAAAACCTAATGATGTTAGTAAATTTGTTTTATTTTAAAATTATTTATTATATTTTTTTTAATATTTAATAAATACATGTTATTTTATTTAAAATAAAAATTTTGTAAAGCAAGCATTACTAGTCTGTAAATGTTCTTTGTTCACTTCTACAAATATCGACTATACTGAAAAAGTTTCATGCGTTTGGAAAATAACAAAAGCAAATTACAAGAAAAAGAAACTGACAACAGAAATACGTTACTAGATAATATATAGAAATTCCTTGAGCTACAAAATCCTACGGCAACAATCGACCTCTGAGAAATAGCCATGGTCCTGTACCCGTACCCATCCTGAAAAATGTTCATTTGCATTTTATTCAGTCCATTTGGATTATAAATTATGTTAATTTATATGTTAAGGCATGTATTTATATAATTTTAAATATAATCTATGAAACTAAAAATTTATATTCTATAGTTAAAAAATATAATTAAAAATTTACCTCCAAACACCAGCAAATGTACGGAGGCCCATGTAAATTGTTAGAGCAACCCAAATTCCTACAAAGCCATTGCTTTTTGAGAGAACGAACAAAGATGCTATGCTTGCTCCGGCAACCAAAACCTGAAGAAATAAGAAATTAATTCAAAACAAAAAACATTCTATTAATAAATAATTTGGTCAAATTGAAATATTTAATTTAAAATAGGATGTCTTGTGTGTGCGATGATACTAACCATGGAGTAAGCAGAATATGCAAAATCAGAAGCTCCAAAGTTTACAACATCGAAGACAAATGCTAATGAATTGATGGATTGAGTGGCTGCAACAAACTGAAAGTCGGAAACAGAAAACAAAAATTATGAATAAAAGTTTTATCTTTTACATAGTCTTCATAGTTTATGTTCTTTTTCACATTATTTAAAATGTACTGATAAAACCTTTTCATACTGAATCTAAAAGAGGGAAAAAGATAAAAGAGGCTTACTGGTATGCCGATGTTTATAAGGTGAATGACATTAGCATCTCTCGAAAAGATTCCGGATCCATAGTACAAACCAAGCCCTACTATAACAGTAAGCCCCAATCCGAGAACAAAACCCATCTGCGAAACAAATTAACGATAATATTAGATAAATTAATCACATTTTATGATAATTAATTAATTATTATACCTGCAATACTCGGGTTGCAGCTGTTGTTGCTTTCTTGTAGTCTTTCTCAGCAAATGCACTTGCTAGAATTGCCTGAACATAATGCATTGTGGATCATCAGAATTAAAAAAAATAAGAGAAAAAGAAAAAGGAAAATAAAGAATATTTTTACCTGTCCAGCAACAGCCAACCCATCTGCTAGAAGAGATGATGTTAACCAGACCTGTAAGCAAATCTGAAATGCAGCCATTGGAGTTGAACCAAGTCTTGCAGCCATTGAAGCAGCCAGAGTTACACAGATTGTAACAGCTATTACTCTTGCTAACAACATAAAACCTGTAGCCATTTAAATTTTACTGAGTAAGAGAAATTTTACTGGTTCAATAGAAACAACGTCAGTCAGATTCCAGGGAAGTATACCATTTTTAAGAAAACGACCGAATTGTAAATCATTGAGACTTGGAGGTAACAGATAAACTTGTTTCATCAGCCTCAACAGGAGGATCAGCGAAATCAAGTACCTGGAAAAATGATTAGTTAATTTTAAAATACGAATTTACAGTAAATCAACTCTGATTCACTGCAAATAATATATTGTGAACGTATGCACCTGGGGATTTCTAAAAATATCGAAAAAAATATTAAATATGGAACACAAAAAACCATGCAAGGATTACACAAACTTACTGAGAAAGAATGTGTGCAATAGCTGCGCCGCTAACTCCGAGACGGCAAACAAAGATGAATAGTGGGTCCAGAACTATATTTGTTATATCTCCTGCGACTGTTTGTAATACGTAGTAATATGAGCAAGCATAAGTTAATTTCTGTCCTTTGATTTTTTTTTTTCAAATTTCAATGAAAAGGCTGACAAGATTTCTGCATACCAGTTGCATATAAAGGAGTTTTCGTATCCTTAAAACCTCGAAAAACTCCTTGCATTGCCAAAGAAAGAAGAACTGCAGGAGCTCCAAGTGATCTCAATGTCAAGTATTTTAAAGCTGGTTTCATCATTGGGGAGTCCTGATCAAGCAAAAAAAGAGCTCTGATTATTCCAAGCAGCGTTATTTCTCCTAAATTTATATTCGATAGTGTACGGACGTTCGGTTCATGAATCACGCGTGAAAAATTTCCGCTGAAACTTACAGATTTGACTCCCATAATATGCAAGAGAGGTTTCGCTGCAAATATAAGAATGAGAGCTTGAACTAGACCAAGAATGGCACCCATAGTCAGTGCTGTGGATGCTGAAGGAATATTTCTCTTCTTTTTACTCTTCTTCGATTTGCTACGACGAGACATGAATGTAGTAGATGTTCCACAATCTGCTGAACAGGTCATTTTTAAAACTTAATGCTGATATTTATCAACAATTTACACCACAAAGAAAGAGAGATGGATAAAGGGTACCTTCTTCTGGCTTAGTGTCGCTACTTGTAGCAGTGCCTTTTTCCAGTTTCTCAAGCTGTGTGTCTTCTGTCTTCACCTCCTTCGTTTCAGAGTCAGAAGTGTTTTTAGCTTTCTGATTTTGAACATCTTCTGATTCTTCCAAATTGCTAATTTTTCCGATTGTATCTTCTTCAGCAACAAAAGAAGTTGTGATGCTAACTAGTGGGAAAATGGTGACTTTTGAAGCTTGATTGAATATAGATATAGAAACCCCAACAGCTGCAAGTTCCACAGGTCCCAAACGACCAATAAATGCTGTATCAATCAGAGAAGCAATGGGATCCGCAGCTAAAGCTAGGGCAGCAGGAAATGCAATCCTCAGAATCTCCAGACCAAGGGAATCCATCTTGAAAACGAGTCTGAAAAATTTTATAAAGCAACAACTATTGAACGATCAAAGAAAACATTTTCGAAAAACAAAGTGTTTGCAGTTAGAAAAATGTATAATACCTTGCGTCTTTGAAGAAAACAAAGACCGGCATGGTCCATTTGCCGTTTGGTGATTGCAGATTATTACTGTCTTCAGCCATGAGAGGAAGGAAATTGTTTGCAAAATACAGAAGATTCGATCTATAATGGGACGAAAGAAAAAATCAGTGCTTTTCAGTCGGTGACACCATGAGAACTAACTGTTAGTAGTCAGTAGACAATTTTCAGTACATTCTTATAGGAATCAAAGCAAAAATCGACGCGTACAATAATGACAAAACAAAGGAGGTTTGATATAATTAATTATTTAATTTCTTTTCTCACATAAGTAGTTGAGCCTCCCTTAGTTGCTTACACACATGAAGAAGATCAAAATCCGTCAAACAAAGAACTTTATGACCATCTATGTGCCTGAGAAAAATACAGCACATCATTTGTGGCTCTAGAAAATTTGAAGCCTTAGGAAGCTATTATTAACTATAAGACAATTTTTATTTAAATTTTTTTTATTTTATACATTATGTCTAAAAACTAATGTGATAAGGCTTCTAAAAAAATTTAATGTAATATGATAATAGTAATTAATATCTTTAATAGTAATAAATAATGTGAACTAACTGTGAATCAATATTATTATACTATATCAATTGATACACATAAATTTATAAAAAAAATTCTTTATCCTTAACTTTATCAATTATAAATGATTATTTAAAAAAAATTAAAAAATTATAATTTATTTAAAAATATTATTAAAATTTCATACGAGCCCTTGTTTATCAACTTAAACTTTTGGATTAAGCAAATATTTAATAACATAACATTTATGGATAGAAATTTATTAGAATAACATAATTTTATGGATTTTTTTATCACAAAATATATTTAAAACAATGTGTGTGTCTGTATGTATATAAGTTTATTTTTGAAGAAAAATTATTATTGTAAATATAACCTTTCAATTTATGAAATAAAAATTCTTATAAATAAGTAAAAATTTAAAATTAAAGCTTTTATTTTAGACGATCCCTCAGCAATTATCTCACTATTCTACACTTTGAGCCTGTCTATCCCTTGCCTAGGCAGGATAAGTGAGAAAGCCTTAACCTTTGGTACTGACCTTAAAGCGATTAAGTTAAAATGAATTCTTACAAAGGCCTTTTTATAAATTTTGATTTATACTAAAGCTTATAATGTAAATAGACATATAAGAAATATGATCGTGACATAACATTATTCTCTAAAAAGAATAAATACTTTCGAAAGTAAATTGAGATTGCTTCTTAAATTTACATATTTCTATGTACCTTCCTCAGTTCTAAACATCCCTATAAGATTACAAACAAAACAACAGACTCCAGATCTATAGTCTATCTATATTCAAATTAATTTATGATTTTTTACTTTATAAAATTCAAACAAATCATATATATTAAAAATAAATAAATAAAATATTCTGTTCTATCTGTTTGGACCGACCTTGAAAGCAAGATGCGTTAGATAATATTTGCTTCGATACGACGAATTTGTCGAGAGTAGAAAGAACATATCACTACAGGAATGCATTTTTCATGAAAAAAATAGTTTTCTGCCTTAGGATGATTATGAGGAAACTTTATTCAATGAAGAAATTCAACTTTTTTTAGAATTAATGAGATTAATATAATTCTATGCATGAACACATGTTTGATAAGAAAAAATATAGCAAGGTTATGAATGGATCTATAGAAGAAAGTTCCATGCATTGGGCTATACTACATAATACATACAATTATTCAATATGTCATGTAATTGCATTAATTATTTTCGACTTTAATCCATAATCAATTATTTTTTAATTTATACGGAATGTTGCATGATTTATTTATTGTTTTAGAAACTTATGTATGTATATTCAAAATAAAGTTATATTTTCTACTTAACAAAAAAAAAAAAATAAAAAAAAAAAATAAAGAGAAAGATTCCGAAATTGTGACACCTCTACATTTTAGGCTACAATGAGAGAACGTGGACATCCGTACGTGGTCAAAATTGGTAAAGTAGCCTATGATGACTTTGATCTCTTATTATGATAATTGGACCCCACAGCCGCATTGTTAAAAGAAACAAATCGCTTAACCTACCCAATCAAATTTAAAACTAAATAAAAACACCTTCTTTTTTATTTTTTATTTTTTATATTTGTGCATTCAATTTTCACACCATTTCATATAGACAGCAAACTCAACACGAACTAACGTTAAAAAAAGATAACTTATTTATATTACCATAAATAAGTTTATCGAACTTTAAAAAAATGTTACTATTATATATATAAATTAATGTATTTTTTTCTTCTATTTATACTATTAAATTACAATACTTTATGCCAAAAAATTATTTTTTATAATATTTGTATTAAAAATAATTTTTTATAAATACTATTAGCTCCACACTATTAAAATCAGGTTGACTTTTTTCTTTTGAATTATGACGATAGAAAAAATTATTCACCAAAAATTTTTTTACCTGACTTACAATCAAGTTGAATAAGTCAAATTTTGTAAATAAAAAACAAGTAAATAAGTATAAATAGAAATGAAAATCGTTTTAGACCGCATGGTATATAACTATTAGTTTTAAAATATCACACAAGCATAATGAAATTTTGAGCATACTCGAAATTCAAGTCGAGCAAATATTGAACAAAATCTTTACACTTCGTGTAGGTATGCAAGCGTATATATATATATTCCGCATACCAGCTAAATGAATTTATGCTTATACTGTGCATATACTTGATTTCCATGCAGCAAGCTTCATGAGAGAGCTGAAATATATCACTATTGCATAATACCATTAAAAAAAAGGAAGAAGAAAATAAAAATAAAAATGAGTCTTATGATTAAGCAGCTAATTAATATTTGATCGTTTTCAGTACAATGTTGATCTCATCATAGTAATAGTAACATAAAACGAAAACAAAGTGAAAGGACTATATTTAGAAACTTAAATAGGTATAGAAGGTACTATATAGACAAGCACAGATAAAATGAAAAGAAATGATGGAAATTAGGCAATCTAAATTTATAATTCTCATCATCACGATCAGTTGAAGGAGTTGTGGATCTTTGCTTACCTTAAAACTTTCCTTTGAGTTTGGTTAATTTCTCTGGTGTGGGTAATGATGAGAACACAAAGCTACAGCCTTTTTCCCACCAACTTCTTCATCTTTTGCTTTATCTGCATACAAAATCTCGACCCACACCCTCTGCTATTTTAAATACTCTTCCCTCTCTTTCACTTCTTCTAAATTAATTTGTTTAAAATATCCACGATTGACGACACGGGAGAGAAGGCACAACATTTTTATCCTTTTAGGGTCAGAAGTGAAAACATAGGAAAAAAAAATTCAAAATCTTAAAAAGATTAAATCATATTAATAATCGTCTAATCATTTAACATCGGTCTTATTATATTTTATTATATAAATAACGAGAAATAATTTAATAGAAAAAATGAAATCAGTACATCTCAGTTTGATTTTGTTCATGAAATGCTGTAAAATTATTCTATGATTGTGTTTTCTGAAATGAATTTTTGAGAGAACAAACACATAAAAGATTTAATAGATTTCCAAATAACTGGTAATAAAGCTAACCATAACATGGATCTATTATATGCTTATGTTTAATACAATCCATGTTGGAGAAATTATTATTAGATCATTAAGATTATAAATTATACGATAAGGCATTTATTGTGTCAATTGTTGAACTCAAGTTGAAGCTGTTCATAAGTGGGTAAAATCTAATTAAAAAAAATGATAGCAACCATAGTGCATGCGAAAGTTGACAGCTTGCATTTCGTCCACTGAAGGCATGAAAACGTATGGAAGCATACGTTAGTTTAGGAAAACTTCAAGGTGGTGGAATTCCACGTTCTAAATAAGCTATAAGCATAAATAAGAAGTTGTTTTCCTACTTTACGATACAAAATTAAGTGCTTTTAGTTGGTACCATTAGAGAAAATGCCTTTTGGTAATGTGGGCTACGTAGGATCCCAACACCGAATGCTTTGCAATTTACTTTATACAACCTAATCTTTTGTTATTAATTTATTTATTTTGGATAACTCCTTTATGTTTGATAGATGCTTCTGTTTTGGATTTCATTACAAAGTGTTCTGAAGATGGAAAATGTATACGGTATTAGAAGCAGTACAATTTATTCATGAAATTATTTTTATGAAACATGAGTTTTCAAATGAGCGATTAATTGCAAGAGATATATCCACTTTCCTTTTTTTAAATGATATATGAGAAAAAAAATATATATATTTTTTTATGAGGAAGAGATTTGTATATAGATGTTTTTATTTTCGGGATTCATTTCGACACTTAAAATGAGAAAAGTATAGTCCTAATGTCCCATAATGTTATACCCTCTTTAAGGGTAGGAATGTCAATAGCTTGTGTTAATTAAATTGTATAGTGACAATCGTCAATGATATGTACGTATATAATTTTAAATATATATCATATTTTTATTATTGGACAATTGTACATTTTTAATAATGAGATGATGCTCAACTACTTTTGTTTAGTCAAGGGAAATTAAAATTGCTAAATATGATGTCGTCATTCTATTGGAGGAATGGACATCAACTCAATAAATAAAAATCCCTTTATTTTTTTGGACTTTTAGGGTTTTATTTTTAGTTGCAAGTTGATGCTGCATTATTTTATGAAGTGCGAGAGAAAAAAAGAAACAAAGTACGTACATATGGTACAATTGTTAAATTCAACAAAATATGATTGAGAGGGCAAAATGGTATCTAATCAACGTGTGGCTAAAAATTATTTACAGAAAACTTTTTGATCATCACAAATTAAATTCTTTATAATGGCATACCATGTCTATATGTATGGTAAAAATGGAGTCCAAAAACCGCATTAATTAATTAATTTGCATTCGGTGATAAGTTAGATTATTGCCGATTGCTGCTTGCAACTTTTTAGTTAGCGCACTTGACAGTAAACTACAAATGTCAGAAGAACACTTCCATTAGAAGCTATTTTTAATTTATATATTAATTCTGCAAGGTTTAAGATCAAGCAATACAATGGTTTAAATACGAAAATGGATTTCCACTTTCGTGTGGAAACCACAGTAGATATTCACTCTCTTCTTAAATTATTACTTTTAATATTATTTCTTCTTAAATTTGCACTATAAATTATATATATTTGCTTTGATACTCGGCTGATAAAATGAAACAAATTTTCTGCAAAATGATTAAACATTGGAGAATCTAAGACTAAAATAACAAATTTTGTGAAGAAACTTTCTAAAAGTTCCAACTATAGCTTTTGTCATTTAATTATCGAAACATAGTGCTGATTTAATTAATTTTCTTTCTTAATTATCGAAACATGGTGCTGATTTAATTAATTTTCTTTCTTAATTTGGCACGTAAACTTTATATGTGGTGCTTAATTTAAAATCCATAACCTAACAATTAAGTTCACGTCATAGAAATGTTGTCATTTTGTTTCTACATAAAGCTGAAAATTAATTACTAAACGTAGCCGCCTTGAGTTTTATCAAAATGCAGACAAACCGATCAAATGACCGTAAGTGTCGAAGAAATGTCATCATTCTAATAATATATAGTGCATGCTGATTGAAAGAACAATGTTTAACAGCAGAAGTTTTAGATAATTTAATAAAAAACTAATTAATTACACATTCGGTGTTAATTGCCTGTCCACTAAAACATTTACTCCTTCCATGTTATACATAAAATTATTAGTTCAATTTAAATTGCTAGCTGGAGTTAATAATGCTTTTGATTTTGATATTAATTATTTATTAAATTGCTCTTCCATTATTTGAGAGACTAATCAAAATGGAGTGCATGCAATGGCATAATTTTTAAAGGATGCATCATGCATAATTAATTATTAAAATAATTATAAACTCTCTAATACTACTTTTAATTCGTTGACGATGTCGACAGCCTTTTGATTTTGTCTCTAGAGCCATTAACACATACAAGGGTATTTTATCCGAAAGGAGGATAATATAAGGAGTATTAGATATCACTATGCTTTTGAATAACCCATTTATATATAATTAACTAATTAATTAATTATAAGTGGATCAACAACCCATTTATTTATATGAACTAAAGTATGAACAGAGATTACAATATAGTGGAAATAGTGAATGATAGCTGAAAGTATAGCTATGAGTTATTTAATATTCTTATTCAAATCTAATCATTAATTACTTAAGACCTGATGCTTTCAGCTATTCAGGTGCTTGGATTTATAATTGATAATGCTCGTTTTATTAAACTTTATGTAAAAGGATATTGACAACCTGTGGTTGATCCTATTTCTTCATATATGCTGTAATATTGAGAAAAATTGAAACAAGTTTCTATCTTTCATTGTATTCTATGGGTTAAAGGACAAATTGTTTTGTATATGGCCATAATTTTATCTTTAATGTTAAAAATATAAAATTTTATTTTAATTAATATGATAATATTATATTATTATTATATTTTTTATTTTTCATAAGAGGAAGAAAAAATATATAAGTTAAAAAAATAAAGAAAATTAAATAAAATACTTGTATGTTCATTCACGATTTGTGTATATAATTAATCAAAATTTTAATTAGCAATACAATCGCCATTTCTTTTCACAAATCCTAAGTTTATTTTATGTTTGTTTCTTGAATTCTAGAATATTACATTTCAAAGACTGGTATAATTCCCATTTCAAAATACATAAGAAATTTGGGCAACATTGTTTTGAAATAATTAACACACATTTGTTAGATTTATATGAAAATAACGTTGATGTGGATTAAATATGTATTTTCAAATATGCAAATGCGGGATGACTACACATGAAAACTTCTATATACTTAATTACTAATGCATTTCTTAAACTTTTAAATTAATTATTCTCTTCATATATTATTAACCTTTATGGTTGCATGCTAATACATGCGTGCACGAGTTTAATTAAGCAACATAACTATATCAACTTTTATACCCAAAACACTCACAGCAAGCCTGTATTCTTTTGTTTCTTGTCATCTCTGCTGTTCAAGAACAATAAACATTCAGCTTGGTGACGAAACTTCAGCTTTGATTAGGTTCCAAACTGGGTGATTATAAGTTGATCAACAGCCCACTTATATGAATTAAGTGAGTACCAGAATCTAGTGGAAGTATTTATTTGTTAATATTTAAAAGATGAAAAAAATGGAGAAATCTGATTTTGCAGAGAAGAGGATAATGGGAATGCAGCAAACAAAAGGAATACTCAATTTATTCAATGCATAGAACTTACGTTTAAATAGCCAAAAGAAAAACAAACTAAAGAAAAATCATGGACAGAAGATAAAGTCATTCAAGCCATGATAAATAACGTGTCAAAACAAATTAACTACTTCCTACATACTAGGACCAACTCATTTAAATAATTAAAACAGTAAAAAACAAAACATAAAGAACACAAAGACTTATTATAGTCCTAAAACAAATATTTAACACTCTCCCTTACTTTAGAAACTGCAAATTCTGATTTTCTGCCTTAGAAGTTTAAACTTGCCGACTGAAAGTGGTTTTGTAAATAAATCTGCAAACTAATCTTCAGATTTGCAGTAAACTAGAGTTACGTCTCCATTTTTCTTCACCTCCCTCAAGAAGAAAAGTTTAATATTGAAATGTTTAGTCTTTCCATGAAATACCAGATTGTGAAAGATTGCCATTGCTACCTAATTGTTAACAAAAATCTCTGTATCATCTTTTTACTCCAAATATAGATCATGCAAAAGTTTTATTATCCACAAAGCTAGATTGACTGGTGCTGTTGCTGCAATAAATTCTGCTTTTGCAGTGGATTATGCTACAATCTCCTGCTTCTTTGAGCACTATAAGAAACTCCTAAATCTAAACTGAAATAATATCCTAAAGTATTGTTTATGTCATCAATGAATCCAGACTAGTTAGTATCAGAGAATTCAAATAATTTGAAGTTTTCATACTTCCCCAACTTGACACCATAATCAACAGTACCTTTGATATATTTTAATATTTTTTTTGTTGCTCTTAAATGCATTTCACTAGCACAATGCATAAAATGAGATACAATACTTATAACAAATATGATGTTAAGCCTTGTTGCAATGAGATACATTGGGCATCTAATTAAACTTCTATAGTAACTTTTATCAACTTTATCAGCACCATCTTCTTTACTCAACTTCTCTTTTTGATTCTTTGGTGTACTTACTACTTTGTACTCTTCCATTTGAAATTTCTTCAATATTTTCCTTGTATACTTCTTCTGATAGATAAACACTTCTTTTTGGCTTTATTTGATTTCCATCCTAAGAAAATAGGTCACAAGACCAAGATCTATCATTTTAAAAACCTGTATCATTTCCTTTTTAAACTCTTCAACTAGCCCTATATTATTTTCTGTTACCAATAAATCATCAACATAAAGAGATACTATAAGAATGTCATTACTTTTATGTTTAACATAAAGAGTAGATTCAGATAAGCTCTTTAGAAAACTCAAGTATAATAGATGATCATCTATTCTACTGTACTAAGTTCTTCGCACTTGTTTTAGACCATAAAGAGCTTTTTTGAGTAGGTAGACTTTTTCTTTTTCTCTTTGCTCTATAAATCCTTCTGGCTACTCCATATATATTTTTTTCTATAATATGCTATTTAAAAATGTTGATTTGACATCTAACAAAAAAACCTTTTAGCCCTTTGTGCTGTTATTACTAGTAGTAATCTGATTGTGTCTAATCTAGCAACTGGAACAAAGGTGTCAAAATAATTAACACCATAAATTTAAGCATACTTTTTAACTACAAGCCTAGCCTTGTATTTGTTGATGGAGTTGTCTGCATGGACCTTTATTCTAAATACTCATTTTACTCTAATGACTTGTCTATCTTTTAGCCTATCAACTAATTCTTAGGTTTTATTTTTCTATATCATTAACATATCCTTCTCCATTACTTTCTTCTATTTTGAATCTTTAAGCGCTTCTTCATGTCTGATAGTTTGTATATTGCTACATTGCACCTCTGCTAAATGTCTGAAAGTAGCCTTGTTTTTCTGACTAGAGGATCTTCTTCTAATTCATTTTGCCACTGCATTTTTGGTTTCTCTTTTGAAAAGTTGTCATTTAATTCTTGTGAGAATCCACATGTTCTTTACAAATTCTTTCAGTTCTACTGCTCATCTTCATTAAAGTGCATATCTCTAGTGATAGACATTTTTTCTATTTATGGACGATATATTTTAGCAACTTTGGAGACTGAACTATAACCCGCAAAGATACCTAGACTTGCCTTCTTATAAAGTTTATCTCACTTGACATACGGAACATGAACAAAACACATACTACGAAATATTTTAAGAAAGCTTAGTGAAGGTTTATACTCATACCAAGCCTCAAAACCTTGGTTAAAAGTTTATTTTGCAAAAAAACTACTATGTTGGCTACTTTTGTCCAAAATATTTTAGGCAATTCCTTCTCGTGCAATATACATTTGACCATCTCTATTATAGTTTATTTCTCCTTTTGCTAATTTCATTTTGTTATGAAGTGTACGGAGTAGTAAGCTAATGTTTAATGTGAACTTCTTCACAAAAAATATTAAATTCTACTGAGATATATTCTTTTCCATTATCAGACTTCAAAAATTGAATTTTGCAATAACTTTGATTTTTCACCAATTTTTTAAATTTCCAAAATACTCCAGCTACCTCTAACTTAAATTTCAGAAAAAATATCCAGCACATTCTTGTAAAGTCATTAATAAAAATAATATAATAAAAACTACCTTGTAGTGATGGCATTTTTTGAGGTCCTATTACATCCATGTGTATTAATTGTAACTTTTATAATGCTTTCTAAGTTGATTTAGGAAATAGAATCCTATTTTGTTTACCAAATTGATAAGCACCACAATTTGGTAATAATCAGCAAGAACTGGTAATCCTTTTGACATATCCTTTTTTTTTTTTTTCATTTTTAACATTCTTTAAAGATGATAATGGCCAAGCCTCTTGTGCTAAATTTCAGTGATGTTGGCTTTGGCAGAATAAGCTGTGTGCTTCTCCTTTATTAGATAAAATGAAAAGCTCTTACCTCTTATTTTGACTTTTAAAATCACTTAACTAGTAGCATCATAAATAATGCAATACTAGTATTTAAAAAGCAATATGAATCTTTTTTTTATTAGTTGACCTATACTCAACAAATTTTGGTCAATGTCAGGCACATAAAGAATATCAAAAATTGTCTTTGTACCTGAGATTGTTGTAATTATAATGTTCCCTTTTTCTTTAACAAAAATATAACAAGCATTCTAAATTTTAACCTTTATAATTCTAACAAGTTTTAGATCTTTAAAAAGCTCATTATCATAAGTCATATAATTTGTACATTCGCTGTCAATTAGCCAACATTCAGAAGAACTTATGGTTGAGAAACATGTTATTACAAATGCCGTATGTGTGTGATCACATGCATATTACAGAACGTAGCAAAAATAATAATTTTATCAAGGTATTCTTATTTTCTGTCAATTAAACACATTTAATTTATAATTACTAATCTTTAGTAATTCTCTAATAAAGTACAATACTAATAATATGATGCCTTTGAGAAATCAAACACTTTTGATTTTCTACTGATTGGTTAATTCGAGAGAGAGAATAGGAGAGCTGAAGAGGGAGGCAGAAAACTAAAACTGAATGCTTGAGGAAGCAAAAATGATTCTGCTTTCGTTTTATAATTTTATGATAAATATCATTAAGACTCCTAAACTGTAAAGTATCATTCAGGCCCTTAATTATAAAATATTATTTAAGTCCCTCGACTTTTAAAAAATTTAAATTAATCCCGAATTTTATTTAAATATCTAAATATTTGTAAAATATAATGATTTACTTTGAATCATAATAAGATTAATTTTTAAGTTCTTATCTCGTTAAATAATTTAACGCGTAAATTATTTATGACTTTTGATCAAATAATATTTCTAAGAGTGTTAGCTCTCTTGTGAATATTATTTACTCTTTTTTATAGTAAAAATAATCTCAAAATTTATATTATGACCTCTTAAGTTTACTATAATATTAGCTGTGAGCTGAAATCAATCTTATTAATCTCATTTCGAACTATTCGAATGGTCAATGACTATGGTTGACATTTAGTAATGTGTCATAACTCCTAACTTATAATAAAGAAAAATTTCATCGAACATTCTGCCTAATTATAGGTTTTGTGTGAATAATCTCATTCCATTCGTCTAATCCTAACCAAATCAAGACTTACGAATATCAAAACCCTCAATTTAATTTTATTTAGATAATTAGTCAATACAAACTGAATTTGTCACTATGAACTCTTTGTCTGATATTTGTGCTTTGGCCAAAGACTTTATTTTCAGTAGTTTACTAATATTCGACTGAGAACTCAAATTTGGATCGAGTTAATGGTACCAAAAAATTTACTATTTCGAGTCAACAAATTTTTTCTGATAGTTATTTGCTACTCGATATAAATAACACATAATCAAACTAACTTTTGTGTACAAAACGTGATTAGTCTCGCATTTATACACTATATGAACCATGTGCATCTATATCGATTGACAATCATGACGTCTAAGGTCTGAGAAGTAGTTAACACACCCTTATAATTTAATAATGAATCATTAACCTCATACATTCATGTGATTCATCATACTTTGA
>JAWDEX010162390.1:0-18106 GCA_035221805.1 Trichilia hirta | reverse complement strand
GGTGATAACCCTTCAATAGTCAAGTTAGGTAAATAAAAAGGAGAAAAATAGAGAAGAAAAGAAAAAGCTCTAATAGAGAATTTGGGCAGCTTAACGGTATCTCAAACGGCCGAAAAGATCTATTTACCTTCAACCATCCCTATGATTTACAAGTGAGAAAAAAGAAAGGCCAACATCACTCTCATCACTCTTTCTCGTGTTACTCATCCACTAAAGAGTTCACTTGATGTACTAGACACACTAATCGTGCATGCCACCTTACTTATCATAACGATAATGCTTATCCCTTAAGAGTAAGTTATTATGATGTCACATCCGTCGTTGGCTTGGCTTTTTATCGAAGATTTAAAAGTTGAATATACTAGGACTCACATAACATCTTTATAGTGCTCACAGCACCCCCGTGTTACCTAGAGGGATAGTCATGTTGAGATGGGTGCTAACCATTGAGGAAGGTCAAAAAAACGGTCAGATCTCCGTTGTGCAACTCAAAGAACAGCCACTTTGGAAGATGGCAAGGTCGCCTTTGTATACGACTCAGAGAATCGCCATTGGATAGGTGGTAAGATTGCCTTTTTATATGACTGAGAAAGATGGTAAGGTCAGTTCTCATGTGACAAAAACTAGTCACTTGGATTGATAGCGAGGTGACCTTCTCAAGAGACTCAAAAAGTCACTCGGAAAAATGGCGACTCAGTAAATAATTACACAAGTAGTGAGATGGACAAGGACCACCTTAGTGGAAACGCGCATAACCAGTTGGACATAGTGGGGTTGATTTAATGGCAACGGGTGCAATCGCTTTATATGGTTATTAGAAATTTTATTACTAAATTTATAATTTAACGTAATTCTTTCTAAAATTTAAGTAAAACGTTGCATACGAATATCCCATCAAATATCCACTAATTTTTTATATATTTATTAAGAGTCATGTCATTCTTCTTATACTAAACCACCTCTAGGATTTCCAAAATGACTAATCAAATTTGTTGCCATTCAATATTGATATCCTGAACCGCCAAAGAAACTTTATACAATGAATCTACTTGAAGAAGATCAACTTTCACCGAAGATTTCATGCCACTAAAAACTACTGAATCCATTTATCTTACAACAAATTTCAGCAACAACTTTTTTCAACCCACTATCCTATTATTTTTGCATGGCATTGCAAATGAGGAGTTAACTTCTCTTTTGTGTTTCCATCTTCTAACTTCCTACCGCTATCTGTACAGAAACAAATCAAGCAGCACAAGTGTCATCTGTATTTCAATATTGCTTCTGTTTACTTGGACATGTGCACTTCGCCTTGTTATCGGTGAGTGTCTGTGAGAAAAGGAAAGAAAGAAATTGGTTAAGGGAAGATGGTGATGATTAGCAAAACATGAGAAGTTTGATTAATGGGTTGTATTCTTTTATGTTACCTCAACTTGTTTCTGAAGATTTTTAATGTACTCGACTGCCAAATCTAACATATCAGCTGTGTTTGTTTGCTGCCAATAAGAAAGTAAGAAAAACATTTTAGGTTTTTTGTGTACCAATTTGGACTAAAAGTACTTTGAGTGACCATTCTACAGTCTTTAACTACCTTGCCCGTGTCTGGGAAAATGTCTTGTAATCTCCTCATTCGTTCACTTATCCGATTTCTTCTAACCTGAAATTTGCACTCCCCGATTAAACACATCAACATGTTGATTGATAGAAAGTATTTTAAAAAATTAGTGAGTACAAAAATTGATCTAACTTGATCTAATGCATGAGATTCACGTACCCTCTCCGCAATGCTTCGTGGATGAGTAGCACAACCTCGTTTGGCTCGAATCTTGCATGGAACAGAACCTTGAAAATGTAAGAACTTTTCTACGGCAGCTATCTCAGCAGAAGTTTTAGGCAGGCTCAAATGATGAGTCAAGCGACTAGGCTGGTTTCCTGAATTCCCATTCTAATTGATGATCACAACACTATCAGTAACTAGATAAAAGCCTATGCAGAACAAAAGAAAAAAACGTACGATCTGCACCATATGCTTACCTGAGTTTCCAAAGCATTTAAACCAAAAAATATGCTGTTATCATCATCTCGAACCCTCTTAACACTATTGATTGAAGTGTTATCCCAAGTATCATGAGTGAAATCAGACATGTGTTGAGTACTGCTACCATTATTGCCGCCCAAGCTTTTCTCAAGGCTACTAGCCATGATGCTTTGGTTCTCATGTTCAGGAATCTGAGGCATAAATCTTGAAGATGATCTGGACGAAAAGTTTATGTGAGTATTTAACCTACTAGTCGATGTGCTAGTTTCTCCATTAGAACCACTACCAACTCGAAAACATCCAACATCTCTCATCATACCAAAGCCTGTTAGTCATCAACAAATTTTGAGCAATTCATTTAAGATCAGGATATGAATATAATTACAGCACTATAAACAAGCAAGCATTCTCAAAACATAAATAGCATCTAAATAAAAGCTCGAGCTTCTCGAATTGTCAAGGAAAGATTTTGAGAATGTAAAATTTCACCATAATCCATCTCTTTCTTTCAATACATGCTATCAATTTCAAAAAAGAAAAGAGGGATAAAAGAAAGTCTTATTGGTGAACTGACCCTTGAGATCCCTCCTAATTGCCATCTAAACGACTTTCTCAATATATTTAGTATTTCTACCTTCAGGGTACTGGAGGAAGAATTCGATATTTTTGATTGCTTAAAACTGTGCTATATATATATATATTAGTGTGTTCACCTTTGACTTCAAAAATATTTATCATTTGCAGCTTGAGTAAGCACATGGATACTTGAAAAACAAAATCAATATTTTCTAATAACACTTGACATAAACAATACAAAAAATGACATGAAAAAACTATTACTTATGAGGATGAAACAGAGTGAAATACCATTGTCAACGCCCAAGTTCGAGAAAAGTCCAGCAGGTGAGCTGTTTTGCCTGATTAGATTAGAGCCATTTGCTGTAGCCATCTTTTCTTGCATCGAATTTTCCAATCCCAACGAGGTCACAACGCTAAACGAATTATCGATACCAAGCCCAACGCTCGCTGGATTGTCATTTGCGAAGCTCTGCACTGATAAATTTTGGTAAATCATCTGTGATGAGCCATTTGCATATTCTGACTCTTCTTGTTTCGTAACCTTTTCCCCAAATTGTTGTAACTCATGAGAACCAGAATTACCAGAATCGTCTGGCATCACCATATATTTTGCGAGAAAAGTATCAATTTCAGGACTTGAGGGTCGAAAATATCGAAAATCCTCACAATTAATATCACCACTATTATTGTCACTCCCATTAGCAAGACTCTCAAGAAATGAACTCGGGGCTGAGTGAAAACGCGTTAAACCAGAGTCATTATGTTGCTGATTATAGTTTTGTCGATGGTAATGAGGATTTGAATCGATGAATTCTTTACTTTTTTGCAAGTCTCCTTCAGGATAGTTGAAATTAGGAGTATACACAGAGGACATTGCTCCTGAAAACAACGTGAATCATCATAATTATACATCATATTCTAACCCTTTTTCCCTTTGTTCTCAATCATTTACCAAGCAATTGAAGAACAACAATGAAGTAAATACCTCAAATATAGGCTAAATAAGTACAACTCCAAGCTGGGATATTGTTTCTATGTCTTCAATTCGTCACCTCTAAGCAAGACGTCCTGTTTCTTCACCCCAAAAGCTGCAGAAAAAGGTAAAGAAACTCAACTTTCTGGAAAATCCAGGTCACAAAATGACCTTTCTTTTACACAACAAACCATAAAATTCAGAAATCAAACAAAACCAACTTAGAGAATCATACACAGAAACAGTGAGTGCAAGCAACACAAGAAAATCTTTAGACATTCAATACCTTAAAACTTCTGTCTGAATCTAAACCAGCTACTGTCTTTCTTCTTCTTTTTTTCCCGTTTTTCTCTCGAAAACACTGAAATCAGGAAACAAAGTAAAAGATAGAGACAACACTCAGAGGTTTATGATAAAAATCCGACACCCCCCCAGGCCCTCTCCGGCAGTTGCATTTATGTAGTCTGAGGTTTCAAAAACACCCTGATTTTTAAACAAAACTACAAAGGTGCCATTGACTTTGCAAAGTGGTCCATGAAAAATCTGACTAGACCATGAGAAAATGGACAAACAAACATGTGGGTTGACTAAAATACCCTAGAAATAGTAATGAAATTACCCGGATTGGATATATATTTGGGATTTTACGGGATATTTTATTTTTTGTTTCATTATTTCATTTTGGAAAGAACTAAGAAAGAAGAACGAAGTTGATAGATGTTTTTGGTCATTTACGGCTGGTTTTGGTTTTTCCATTATTATTTTTCTTTTCAAAAATGGTTTTGTTTATTTGTGTATTTTGTTGCGGGCGGGTCTTGTGTTTCCATCATTATTTTTCCCTACGTTTTGGAAAGGGGAAATTACATACGATCCCCAAGTTTTATATTTGTATAAATAATGACATGAATTATACTTTTATAACAAATAGGTCCCTATTTCTATTTTTTTTACAATTATCCCCACCTTTCCCTGCCCTCTAAGTTCAAAATCAATTAAAAAATTAATGATTATTAAATTACTAAACTAGGACTTCCAAGATTAAATAATTAAAATACTTCTAAAATTATTTTGAGATTTTTTCAAACCTTGTTCGGTAAATATGTAAGAGCTTTGCTCAAATAAATTTGCTACATAGCTTGTAAATTTGGATTTATAAAAGGATATTTTTAAGAGTGACAACTCGGGTTGATATATCGCATTTAACAAAAGTAAAATATATTATAAATTGACATAAATAACTTGTATAATAATTATATTAAAAATTAATAGAAAATATTAATCTAATGCAATGATTAAATCAAAATACTGTTTAAGTGTACTTATTGATTAGGTTAAATATATTATAATAGTATCATTAACTTAACATATTTTAATTTATTTTAATGTATTTAATAAAATATTCATAATACTACGTACATAAATACTGTTGAATTTTACTCAAATATAATTAAATATCTTTTATCTTGTGATAAATATTACAAAATATTTTTATAATTAATTAATATAATATAATTGTGCATAAAATGAATTGTGATATCAACAAGTTAACACATTGTGACTTTAAACTCAAATTTATCATAATTATTAATTATGTCGCATTCATATCACCTATTTAATAACTCTATAGTTTTAAATCAACTCATATTCACTCAATTTTATATCACATTTGCATCAAGTTAGCAAATGATGCAAAAAATTATCACCCCTAAGCACTTATAATCCTAGATAAAGTAGAAAAAAAAAACTACAATTCATACCCGTCCCATTTATATGGTGATTTCTTTTAGTGTTAAGTTACATACGTTAAAATTTTGATGATCAAAACCTAATATTACAATGTTAAATTTAGTATTTTAACACGAGTTTAAGAAATTAATTATCACAAATAGATATATTAAATTTTTTTTTTGGGTAAATATATATAATAAAAATTTAAGTATCCAATTGTTATTATCCAAAAACAATAGAAAACCATTGAACCTTATCTAGGCCCGAAGGCGTATCCGTGAACGAATAGGGTGCTTGACTTTCTGGCTAAGGTTCTTTCGTAAAACGCGGAGAGTTATTGTACGCAGTGTGTGCGGGAGTGGGGACTATAAAACCTTGCGTAATGGGCGGTATTAATAGACGTTCTTTGGCTCTTAGCAAGAGGCAAAATGGGTCGATACATTGAATAAGTCATTTTATCTTTATTTTTAATTTTCAAAAATATTATTTAAATATTTGCAATCTAGTCCACTAACAATTCACATGTCAACTTCATAATTTCTTAGTCTATCTATGCATGGTCTTTTTTTAATATATAGAATTTCATAAATTATAATATAATTATAATTTATTACATTAAAGTAAATCTTAAAAATTTTCACTATCCTAATGTCAATATTTATAAGGAGTCCCCTGACTATAAATATCTCTATTTTTTTAATATTGTCAACATAGCAATATAAATATAAAAATTTAATAATTATGCACAAACGTGAATAGACACTAATGTATTTAAAGGTCAACTATTTATTTTGGTACATTAATACTAATTAACATATTTATTAATTAAAAAAAAAAATTTTAAGTAGTATGTTTTTAAAAGTAAAATAATATCTACATTCTATTCTTTTAGGTGAAAACGTGCGCATTTATTTATTGCCGTATTATAGAGTTCATATTTATATTTAATAAATAAAAGTAATCATATGTCGGTATTTTAACTTATTTGTAGCCGTAAAAGCAATAGTATAATAAATTAAATAAAAAATTTATCAAAATCCAAATAATTAATTTTTAATTATAATTATTTTTTATATTATATAACTTTGATTTAGCTACAAATTGACCCTTTTGACATTACTTAATATTAGATTACTAATTCTATTGGGAGCTTGGAAGGTTCAATGAAAAAAGGATAAAAAGACAAAAGCAGAAAGAATTGTGGGTCAATAAATTATTAAAAATTTGGAAAACCTTCTCCTGTAATTATGCAAAACCAGAGAATCATGAGCTGTTTTTCTGTTAATTAATTAACAAATTTAATAAACTCAATTAGCAGTAATTAAATCCAATGATTATTACCTGATCCTCAATTAATCACGTTAATATGATGATGTTTCATCTGTATCCTCTGATGTGTTGACAAAAAATGTCAAAACCAGTTTTTAGAAAGTCAAACCTTTATTTAACTCGAGAGAAAGTTTAAAAGTCAAAATTATTATTTTGAATATATAAGATCGAATTACCATGGACTAATTATCAGTCAACACTATGATTTTGGTCCATCATGCCGACTCATTAATTTCTATTTTATTTTTATAGTAATTACTTTTTAAAACAAAAATAAATTTTGACATGTGCTTGAAATAAAACTTATGACGACATTTCGGGTTGGTTTATTTTTATTTTTAATAAATTAAAGTAAATTTGAATTAATTATGTTAATAATTATAATTTAAATTAGAAAAAGAAATATTTGTGAATAAATTGCATCCTGCATAGCTATGATTATTTAATTATAAATATAATTGTTTTAATTTTATTTTTTTATTTTTTATAAAATTAAAAGTTGGAAAAATTAATAATCGTATGGTACATTTGGCATGACCCACAAATTTATCTACAACAACCATGCAATGAACCTTACTCAATTTATTTTTAAAGGTCAAGCTAATTGAATCAAAATTCAGCCGACTTGAATTGACTGCCTAATTGAATCCTCAAATGTGGTACCAACCGAGACGGTGCCTCCATACAAAACAGATTTAATAAATAAATAAATAAAAAGGTAATATCAAGTAAACGTATATGAAATATTTTTCTATGTTCACATTTTATAAAATACAAATTTAGTGTAAATTAATATTATTTTGTATATATTTATATATATATATATAAATTTCATCTTATCTTATGCATATTTTTTAATTCGAATACTAGTAGGTTTTAAAAAAGTTGACTTATATTATTAGAAATTATTTGAACAAGTATCAGGATTGTCTGAATATATGTATATTTATATTTACAAAATGTAAATTTATATGTGATTTTAATAATTACACAATAAATTATTAAAATTTGATTATTAATTATTGTGTATATGATATAAATTTACATGTAAATATCTCGTTTAAATTGAAGAATGACTATATAAAAAAAAGATCAAGAGTCCCCTAACTTTACACCTTTTTAAAATTATTTATTAGCAATTAGATAATGACTAAGATTATATTTAACAAACATTAGTTACATTTCGCATCCTAAATTGAGATGTTATATGTGACAATTCCTGCATGCCCTTATATTACAATTTTGTGAGCTAGAATTATAACACAGGAATTCGCAAAATTTTGTGTATTATTATTTTTCAAACCATAAACTATTCATAAATCTTTAAACTTTGCAATTTAATAATGAATATATTTAAAAAATCAATATTTTTAAAATAATAAATATAATTTTAAATATTAAGTGATCTTCCAATAGATCTTATAGTATAAGGGAGTTGAATTTACCTTTTTATTACAAATATATTAGCTCTTGAATCAATTGCCTTACTAAAATTTCTCTCTAACGTCTTAAACTTGAAATTGTGAGACGTAAGTGATTATACTAAAGTATACTCATAAGTAATCCATTAAAATTATTGATTCAATAGATAAATTAATTAGAATACTAAGACAATTAATGTAAACATTCACTCAAATCAAACATCTTTTCAAAATACTTTACTTTATTCATTAATAAACATCACTTGATTTGTTACTCCTATCTCTTTTTTAAAATTAAAAAAAAATCAAATTATTAGGCTGTTAACGTTTTTAGAATAAAACTTTATCAAGTTATACTCCAAAACCACCAGCGAGATCCTTTGTATTAAAAAAATTTATATTTTCAAATATTTAAGCATAAAACTCATATAAAATCAATTTATTGATTAAACAAATATTTTTTATAATTTAAAATAATTTTAAAAAACTTATTTTATCAAAACATTGTCCAATTCATTAGTATTGATTACGAATAATCACATGATGATAGTCACGACTATCCTTATGTTAACCGCTAATTTTATAATGTACTCTACACATCACCTATGTGGCCTTTCACTAGTCCAATCATAAGCCATTTAAATTAATAATGAATTCGGTCCATCATTTTAGATGACCTAATACTGTCCATCCATAGGTTCTTTACAATAATAATGGGCCCTATCCATCAATTAAATGGTCTTTTATAGTCAAACCATAGACTATTTAAGAATAATAATGACCTTTGTCCATCATCTGCGTGATCTTATGATCCAATCATAAACTACTTAAAAATTACAATCCATTGGCCTTATCATTACAAAAATTTATATAAAATAGTTAATTAAAATAATAAATTTAAACACTAAGCCTTAAGGCCATTTTTATAACAAATAAACATATATAACAATAATCTATAGACCACTTATATTTATTTAAAACAAGATGGTATTAAAACTATTCCATAATGTATAAAACAAATAAGTTTTTTATAAAATATGTTATAAGAAATAAAATAGATAAATGTTTACTCATAATTTGAGAAAGAGTAAGCACTTCTTCACTACTCTTCTTATCAATCTGATTCGCAACCCACGCTATCAAAACGTATACAAACGTTTTCAATCATACCATTATTAGCAATTTTCATAAAAGTCCTCAGTCATTCCTCACATATTCATACCACTTAAAACTTATTATTCAGTAAATATAATTTGAATTCTCCAATTTATTACTCATATTTAAACTCTCTAAACCTCAATTATAGCATTATTTCGCATATCTATTAACCTTTTTGTTTATTCAAATCAACCAAAATATCTAAATTTTCATTTTCAATATAACACAACTAAAAAATATAATTTTGACTATTTATTTGATTTTCAATAATAAAAGCCCATGGTTCTTCTCATATCATTACAATCATCATTCTAACTTGAATTTTAATACGTACAAATTAATTTTCAAAACAATACAAACTTAGATAAACAGTAATAATGAACAATAATTCATTATTCAGTTATATCAATATTTCAAATTAGATCATTCCAGCCCTCAAAATAGTATAATCTATCTTAATTTTTCAAATTCATACTTAAATCATCAAATTTATAGATAAATAGTAAACACTAACTCCCTATATTCATTAAAATCACAAATAAATAGATAAAAGAGATTAGAAACCTTACCAAAGAGTCGATTGGAGCTTTAGAAAGTCGATATCAATATCAATATTGAAAAACTCTAATTTGTTTTAAACTTTAACTTCTCATTTCAGCTTGATTACTTAGCCAAATTCAAAAATAAAGCTTGCAGAATATAAAAAGTGTTGTGTTCTTATAATTTTAAGAAAGAAATTTAAGTATAATCAGTGAAAAATTAAAGAAATTAGTGGAAGAAAAAAATTTCTTGAATAGGAAAAAGGGAGAGCTCACGGGTGAAAAAGAGAAAAAAGAAGAAAAAGAAGAAATAATCGATTCTTCCCTATTTGGCATTATTTATAGTGCTCTAAGTAGTTATTAACATGTCCCTGAGATTAAAAAAAAGAAAAGATTTCAGAAGAAGATAAAATCATTATTTTGTAAGGTTAACTGCATATCTAGCACCAATGTCCTTTCTATAGGGATCCAACACTGTGATTGACGTCAATCTCTCCTAGCAGAGAAAGTTTGGCTTCAAGTTTAACCCGAAAATTAGGGCTAGTCTTGCACAGTCGTTCTGGCCCAACGTTGATCCCATTTCAGCTACTGTCCTTCTCTATTTTCACAGCTATATTTATCTTCATTCATTGTCTATTTTTACTCCTATTTCTTTCTAACCTGAAGTAGTTACATTCCTCTACGAGTATTGATAATTTGTTGACCAAATATTGACCTTGATTAATGCAAATATCCTTTTGAAACTCGAGTATTCAATAAAGTTTTCTAGTTTAAAAACTCTCCCGACTTAATAATTTTTTAACAAAATTTTCTCAAATTTTATATTAAACCTCAATATCATTTATTAATACATCAATTACATTCATATAGTCATATAATACAAATGATGAAAATACTAATGGGATGTAAAATGATCAAATTATTCCTAATTCAAAAAACGTGTATTATATTACATGTGTTAATGCAATCTGAACCACTAAAAAATAATGGTTAAAATTGTACCCACAACATATCAATTACGTTTGTTAATACAATTTCAACTATTAAAAGTATATAGACCTAATAGTTGATAAATGATGTAAGAAAAAATATACAGATAAAAGCTCATGATCCTTTCTCTCGCACAGACATAGAATGAGGATTCATTTACTTAAATTTTTGAGATAAATTTTTAACTATTAAATCCATGCAATTCAATAATTAAAATTTAAAGTTTTAGCATTATATTTAATATTATTAACTTAACAATCATATCATTATTAGATTATGTAAATCAATAAATAAAAATTTATTTTTAAAATTCAGTTAAATATTTGAATTAAAAGAGCCCAGTTATTCATGTGCCTATGTGTTGCATAGTATGCGTGCATGTATAGACATGATCGAGTGGTTAGACAAAAGATTAAACATTTATTTAAGTCTATGATCCCAACCATAATTTAATAAAAGAAAAAGATTATTTCTTTTATATATTTTTAGGAATGAAACTAAGATGATAGTTTTATTTACAGACATTTTATTATTGTAATAAATAATGGGAAACAAGAATTATTCTAATGGATAAAAAGGCATGACAAGAAATTGTTATTATATTTTTATTTATATAGTATGCTTTGGTCTCATGTGAGTCATTGGTGGTAGCATCCCAAATGTGTCCTTTTCATTAATTTCCCACTTGCCCACATGTCTCTATTACTCAATTATCCTATGATATGCAAGAATTCCATTAATATGTTCGAGTCAATTTGATTAAGATTGATGAACCGAGGTATATTATAAAGTATATTAAAAGTTCGCTTTAATTAGTTAAAGTGATTACACATGACTATTGAGGGATATAAAAAATTATCTCATGTTTGTGGACATGTTGCTAATCTTTAAATTATTTCAATTGTGATGCAATTGGAATTAATTTTTTGTGTACAAATTGGATTATTCTAACCATCAAAATTTTTTAAAATTCATAATTAGAGACACAATAATATAATATTAAAAGTATAAATTTTTTATATAAATTCGTAGTATAAATTAATGTAATAATATAACATAATTGATATGTTATATTTTAAGGAATTAAATGAAAATTATAAAAATAAAAAAAAATAAATTATATAAAAGATGTCATAACGATATAATTTTAGTAATTTAGCATTATAGTTGAAGACAGAAAAAAACAACACTAATAAATATGAATTTGATATATTTATGGTGTATAGGAAGCTACAAGTTTTGCAATGACAAGGTTTTCTTAATTTTTTTTTAATAATTTAATTAAGACTAAAATAAAAATTAAAGCAATGATTTCCTTTTGGTTCTGATATGGTGACTTACAAGAATTATAAGTTAATTACAAAAAAACCATTAAATTTCAATTTGATAGGGTTAGTTTTTCATGATCAAAAAGCCCAAAAGCTAAATGGTATCTCTCCTTCAACCAATAACACAGCAATAAATACAGAATCTGAACATATATGTATTTACTTTGTTCTTAATTGAGAGAGATCACAAAAGGGCAATTGTTCTTTGTATCCAATAAGCACTTTTGGGCTTTTGATTTGTGGGACTATGCTTATTGCTTTAATAGGGAAGTGATTTGGCTTGCAAAATTCTTCATGTAAAGCGACTTTAGTCTCAAAGTGCTTATTTCTCTCTTTAAAGAATGTTCAAAGTGTTTACAAAGAAGACATAAAATTACAACTCAATAACCTTTCAATAAGATGGATAATATAATTCAAAACTTCAGTAGTTTTAAATAATGTGATATTCCAATGATAAACTCAAGAAGTTTGATTTTTACCTTGCAAATAATTAAATAAAGCAGGCCTGACCCAAAGAAATAACTATCCATAACCAAAGCTGACACAAAGACAAAAGAAAATATTATCCATAGTTCAGCCTGGCCCAAAGAAAAAAAATATTATCCAGAGCCCAACTTCACCAAAGATAAAAAAAATTATCCATAACCCAGCTTAGTCCAAAGAAATAAATTATTGTGAATAATAATAGGTATATCCTTTTAAGTTAGTAAAATAATAAATAATACCTTAATTAATTAATTAATTAATTATAACATATAGATTCCAATATTAAGTATTGTTTCATTTAAATATATAGCCTAGTTTAAATAATAATTAAAATATTTATTTATTTATTTATTATTTTATTAAATTTAAAGACTTAATGGTAAATATTATATTAATATATTAGATGGTTGACTAGAAAAATAGATTTATGGTATATAAATAAATCAATTATACTATCATCTTTCACCATATTTAATGGGCCTTTTATTTTATAAATTTTTATTATTTCCAGGTTAATATTTTTTATGTCAACAAATATTAAACTTTGATTTGAACTAATTACAATAATGTAATTAATATTTTAAAATTATTAAATCTTTATTATTTATAAATAATTTTTTAAAAATTTATTATTTTTCCTTTTTATATTTCAATAATACATTTTCTACATAATTAAAATAAAAATCACTTTTATTATTTTAAAATTTTAATTTATTTTTCATATATCCTTCACTTGACAGTCTTTTTTATAATAATATTTTATTTTTAAGATGTATAATTTAATAGGAATTGCATCAAAGATCTATGTCTACTAATATTCATTATAACTTTAGAATATTAATATTTTTATCTCTAATTCTTTTGTTGTGTGTTTTAAACACATTTGTCTGACATATTTTTTTACTTTTGATAAATATATTTGTTTGACATATATTATTTAAAAAGAATATATTATAGGATTGACATATTTTTTTTTTAATTCTTGATTTCTACTGCTTTTTTTTTTTCTGAGTTAAGTTAAAAATTTAGTTGAAACAAAAAATTATAACTCTATTTTCTAATTAGTAAATTAATTTATTTAGTATTAACTCTTTCTATTTTTAATATTACAATAGAGCTAATATTTTCAATTATGAAATTTTATTAAGATATCACTTTGAAGTAAAATACAACATGAATATTCTTTAAATTGTATGGTTATATATATTGAGACAGAGATTATTGACACTATTAATTTAAAATTTTTACTTGATGTGAATTCTATCGTTTAAAGTCTTGTAACGTATAATTTTAATATTATCTTTTATATTTATATTATATATTTATTTTTTTTATAATATTATATTTTCATTAAACTCTGTTGTTTAAAAATATATTTTAAGAGATAACACCAACGAAATTTTTTTTATTAGTTGTATATTTACTTTTTTAAATATAATTTTTTTATATTATCATTATTTATATTAAATTAAATATTTAATTTAACTCGACCTAATATAAATTTTTTGATCTGCCCCTAAGTTTAAGGATAAGCAAAATCAATTATTGAGATGAAAAAAAATTTATCTATTTATAAGCGAAACGAAAGCTAACTATTAGGTGGTGTTTGAGACCATTTTTAAATTTTTTTGTTATAAATACAGTCCACCTAGTTGAAGTTTGATCAACCAAAGGTAAGTCAAATTAGCCATTGAATTAAAAAGTCATACTAAAATTATAATTTCAAAAGTTCAATTTGAAGCTTGATCAACCAATCTTATAAACTGAAGTTGAAAAATGATTTTGCCTAAATTTTAGTACAAAAGTTTAATTTGTAGCCTAAGTTTAAACCCTATTGTAAAAATCTTATAAATAAGTCCATATTTTTTTACCTTTATTTAAAACTTTTACAGTTAGGTCCTTATTTTTATATTTTGAAAGATTTATATTTTAGCCCTTAGAGAAACCCTTAGATTATTTTTCACAAAGCCTTAGTTTAAACCAAATCTTTACAAAATATGAAAAGTATATTCATGAAAAATTTATTTTGAGAATGCCACGTCAATAGACTAAAAATTCACTTAAATTTGGTAGAATGCTTCTTCCATGCTTCTTAAGTGCATTGTTTGATGAATTTGTTCTCTTTTGAGTTCTTTAATAAATCTTGATAAAAAATTATGCTTGAACTTCTTTTTGTTGTTGGTAAAAAATAATAAATATTTTGTTATCATCAAAACATGAATTTTAATTACTATAAGGTCAATAATTTGTAAGCAAAAATCAAAATTTTTAAGCTTATTAATTCATCATCATATTATTTTCAAATTAATTTGTGTCATCTATCTTGTTGAATGATTATTGAGTTATAATGCTCCGTCTTTGTTTATGAATATTTAAAAATAATTTCAAATTTGCTAAAATACGGGAATTTATTCTTATTTGATATAAAGTTTTAAAAAGGAACACAAATCTCTTGATTTTACTTGTAAATAGGGATGACGATTTAGATAAATGCGTCGGATTTGACTCAACCAAAACATGACATGATTAATATTTATTTGACACAAATATAACACAATTATTATTCGTGTCAAAAAATGTAAATACGAATACAACACAATTATTATACGATTATTTGTTTAAATTTGATTATCTGTTTAGATACAACTATTCATTTAGATATGATTATGACACGACTATCTATTTAAGTCTATTTAAATTATAAAAAAGAGATTAAAAAATAAATTATACAATTAATTAAATTGTAGACAAATTCAATTATTGGAGTAAAATTTATACTATTATATTTTATTATTTTTTAATTTTTTAAAATATTAATATCCGTTTAAGTATTATTAACCATTTAAATACAATTATATATTTAGACACAATTATCTATTTAAGAACAATTATTCGATTAAATACGATCATTCGATTAGACATGATAATTTATTTAAGCACGATTATATAATTAGGCACGATTTTTCGTTTAGACACGATTATCTGATTAGACACCTTTATCCGTTTAACTAATCATGTCTTAAATAGATAAATAAGTTCAGAGGGTTAAACACAAATCTAATACGATTATATTATTTATTCAATACGAATACGATCCGTTTATTATTTGCGTTAAATTTTTTAAATTTAAATTCATTTAATCGCTCGTATTCGTGTTAAATAATCTTGTCGTAACCCAAATTGCCACCTCTAATTGTAATGTAATAGAGTGCAATAGACAAATTCATTAAAAAAATAAATTTTATAATTAATTAATTTAATTTTTTTTCGCTATCCTTTTCTATTTTTCTCTCTCCTTCCATAATCTATTCTATAAATTTCTCTTCTTCATAACTGTTGGATCTCTTAAGTTATAATTCCGAACTCTTTAGCAACAATTTTTTATTTTTTATTGTATTTTTGTAAGTTTGAGAAAGATTAAAATTATTATAAAAAAATTAAAAATTATAACAAAATAGTTAAAAATTATTATAAAATATATAAAATTAATTCAAAAATCAATAAATTTCGAATCCAAACAAGGTATTTGAAATTTCTTTTAGACAAATCTTGGTTAATAATTTAAAAACGTTTTCTTGAAATTTCGTTTCAAGTTTTGAAGCAGAGAAGTGTTTGATAAAATAGTTGCGAAATCGAGGCATCATTTAAGTTGATGCAATTAGTTTGTTGCATTTTTTCTTTTTCTTTTTTTTCATTTAAATAAACTTAAAATCCTGAGCAACATCCGATTAAAGAATATTTGAAAAAGATTAAGGTAGCATTTGTTTTCTTTTACTGAATATCTGAAAATTTGAATTATAAATAGATTTAAGTACATGAATTTGAATGATCTGTTTGTTTTATTTTTTTAATAAAATTTGAATATAAGTATTAAACTATTTATTTTTTAAAATAAAAACATCTAAAAATCAGCACTTTTACTTTTATATTTTTATAATTTTAAATATTAAATAAAGAATAAAATTTTAAATTTTGTTATAATTAGTTATATTATATAAAAATAAATATATATATTTGTAATTTATAAGACATTTTGACAAATATAATTAAAAATAAAAAGTAAAAAATAATACCAATTATGCTATTTATTAAATCTTTTTTTTTTAGGTTTTATAATTTTTTAATAAAAATAAACTTAATTACCTTAAATAGACACCCAATTAAGTATTAAGAAAAAAAAAAGTTCTAACCAATTATATCATTAAAATAGGGCTGAATAATTTTTTTTTTTTACGAAATTTTGCTTAATAGGATAAACTTACATGTAATTTATCATATTAAACGAAATTTTGTATGTATTAAACAATAATGATATTGAAATCCATCAACAAAATATATGTGCCAAAAATTTAATTTGCCACCATTTATCGTATCAACATTTCTTATCTAATTTTCAACCATTTTTCCATGCATCCTATTTATTTTTTCTATTAGAATTTGTAATACACTTTTCTTGTAGCCGTAATAAATTTTTTACCAAAATTTTCCATCTGATTGTTTTGATAAAATGAGTCTGAAGATTATATGCTTCCTTTACCTCTAAAATACACAAAATTCCAAATGATGCATGCCATCTTTTTCTATATTATAAAGCCTTACCTCGTGGTCCATCCCATATTGGCTTATCCCATGGTCCATTCCAAGTTTTAATTTTATTAACAATTATTTTGTGTGTGTGTGTGTGTGTGTTATTGTAAATAAAGTTCAATAATTTGTCACATGTTTATGAAAATGAAAGGACGAAAAGGGGTTGGAATTAATATAAAGTTCATAAAAAATGAAAGAAATAAAAGGAAAATAAATTTGTTTGAAACTGAATAATTGTTTAAGATTATTTTTGAGTTTCAATATGTGAATATATATATATTTATATGTATATATTTGGGGATAAAATAGAATTTTAAGAATTTAATTTTGAAAAGCAATTATTTCTTTATCTTTTGAAATTCATAGAAAGGGATAATTTTGATAAATTTATTTTAATTAATCCTTTCTCTTAATCAATCCTCTACACTGCATGCACCATTCTTTCTTTTAATTCCTTTTTTTTTTTTTTAATTCAAAAGCCTCAATGAAGAGGAAAATTAATTAAATAAATAAGATAAGAGAACAAAAATGAAGGATATAAATCTAACTCCGAAAATGCAAATAATACAAATTATAAAATACAAAACCCAAATTATCACTGTAATATTTTAGATCTCGTATAATTTTGAAAGCTATTTCATTTGGCAACGTCATCTTACTCTTCATTTGTATTCTAATAATTCTTAATTTACAATTAATTATTCTTTTAATTTTCTTAAAAAATGAATATGACAAAATTATATTCTAAACATGTGTCATTAGTAATACTATCCTGTTTGGATCAGAGGAGAATAGTACCTAATAGTAAAGTAAATTATGGGTATTTATGTAGTAAAGTTTGCTTTTTTTTCCCTGTCTTCGATGTGATTATTGAGCACTATCTTGTTTGAGATCCAACTCAGTTTGCAATCTTAGAATACTCTTGAAATGACAAATAACTAATACCGTTT
>JAWDEX010162379.1:0-18109 GCA_035221805.1 Trichilia hirta | reverse complement strand
TATGTATGTATGTATGTATGTATGTATGTATGTATGTATGTATGTATGTATGTATGTATATATATTTGACATATCTTGCTCTAAGCCAAAAATTTTAGAGAATTATTAAGATCAGTTCAAAGATTTAGACAAGCTCAAGAATTTAGAATAGCACTAACACCTAAAAATCTCAATCAACAAACACAACTCTAGGGAGTCACAAAGTTACCAAGTTCATCGCATATTATACTATTTACAGTATAAAGCATGACAATTTTCAAGATTGTTTGTAGCATAAAGCATTCAAATTGTTTGTGGTATAAAGTATAACAATTTTCAAGTAAAACTATTTGTATTATAAAACATTCAAAATTATTTTGCGCTTAAAGTATAACAATTTTTATAAACTGTTTGCAATATAAAGCATTCTAAATTGTTGGGTAGTATAAAGCACAATAATTTTCAAAAAATATTTTCATTATAAAGCATAATATCATCAATCAAGTTTTTAAATCCATTATGCAGTATAAAACATAATGTCATCAATCAAATTCAAATTCGATTTGTAGCATAGAGCATAACCTTATCAATCAAATTATTTTGTAACATAAAGCATAATGCTATCAACCAAATTTAAATCTATTTTGCAGCATAAAGCATAACAATTTTCAAAAAAAAAAAAATTGCAAAATAAAGCATTCAAAATTGTTTTGCAATATAAAACATAACAATTTTCAAAAACTGTTTGCAGTATAAAGTATAACATCATCAATCAAATTCAAATTTGTTTTGTAATATAAAACATAAAATCATTAATCCAACTCAATATCCATTAATCTATTCAACATTATTATGCAGCATAAAGCATAACATTAAATCAATCCTATATAATTTTGCTACATAGGGCATATCATTATTTCACAACCATTTTACAACATGAAGAAAATAGATGTTCAAACTCATTCACCTTCTAATAAATTATTAGATTTTGTCTTGCACCGCATAATATGATAACATCAAGTAAGTTTCAACACTTTCGCATTACGATATAAGGCAAGATATATTTTAATTCGTCCGAAAGTAACAGCACTTGAATCCTCAATAGAAAAATATTATGAATGCAGTCTCAACCCATTTATCTATAATGACAAAATTGGGTTAACATTTATCTTTACTTTTCCTTTTAAAGAAAGGTTTGAAAGAAAAAATAAAAAGAAGACAACTATTATAACCCAATTTTGTTCACTTAATTTTTAATAAAGCAAATTAAATTTGTGAAATTATAATAAGGGACTAAGTTGCATAATATTTTTTCTTTACAATTGAAGAGCTCAAATGCAAACATTTTAAAATTTTGAGATTTGAGTGTAAGGTTAAAGAAATGAATTGTTAAGTTTGAAAAAATGATGCAATGAAGAAAACGATTTTATCTTTCCTGTGTATACAACGAAAGAAAAGAAAAGCAAATGAAAATTGGAAAAAATAATTATTCTTTCTCAAATTTTGAAAAAGGATTATTGAGAATTAAATACAAATCTTTATCAAATAAGAAAACTAAAATATCTTCCCCATATGTGAGAAAAGTATTATACAAGTGATAAGAAAACCATTAAAATTTATGTTTTCCTTTTTAGCAAAATCATGGATCTATATAAAGAGAAGAAAAGTTGAGAGGAAAGAGGAGAACAATCTTAGCAGCAACCACTCTTTACATTCATAAACCTCTCTCCACTAGTTACCAAAGCAATTCTCAACAACTGCTATCCACCATTTGCTCGAGCAAACATAAAAAAAATATATATATATATATATTCTACCTATCATACCCACTTTTTTGATAGCCGCACCCATTCATATGCAAAACAGAAAGAGGGGAGATAGACAAGGAGTAGATAAACAAAAGAGACCAAGTAGAAGAAAAATCAAGTAAGGTAAGTACTTGGTCCATCCTTCCTTTGTATGATTTGTTGAAATTCTTTGGCTTAGCATGTGTAGGATAGATGAAGTAAAGCCATGCAAATTTACATGTATCTATATGCTCGTATGAATCCATGAAATCAGGTAAAAGAGTAATTTGATTTCTTACATAGGTTGCTTGAATCTTTCTACTTTGTGTGTGTAAGATATTAAGACCAAAAAAAAAAAAAAAAAAATCACTCAAAATAGGAAAAAAAAAAATCCATAAGCACGTGGAACCCAATTTCTTCTTGTGACAAACCCATAACCTAATCCTGGCAAATTACAACAAGCCTTCTATTTTAGCAAATTATAATCACCCTCTGATACTGATAAATTACAATTAGTCCTCATAGGCAAATTACAATCAGCCCCCACATTGGCAAATTATATACCGCCCAAGATAGTAAATTATAGTTAGCCCCTATGTCGACAAATTACAATCAAACCTAAACTTTAGGATATTTGTAATTTAAACTCCAAAGATAAAATTCAATTTTTTTAAAGAGTATTTGTCAATAATTTTTTAATAATTAATAAATTGTAAGATAAACTGAGCACCTTATTAACTCTCCTTCTCTTGATCGAAATCTTAATTAAATAAAAAAATTCTTTAAAATTATTTAACAATTAGTAAATATCAAGAAAAGTTGAACACCCTCTTAACTCTTCTTTTCTTAGTCTAAATTCTAATTAAATTAAGAAACTCTTTAAAATTATTTAATAATTAATAAATACAAAGATAAATTGAGCACCCTATTAACTTTTCTTCTCTTGATCAAAATTCTATTTAAATTAAAAAAATTCTTTAATAATTAATAAATACCAAGACGAGTCAAGCACCCTATTGACTCTTATTCTCTTGATCAAAATCCTAATTAAATAAAAAAATTCTTTAAAATTGTTTAATAATTAATAAACACTAAGAAGGGCTAAAAATCTTGTTGACTCTTCTTCTCTTAGTTAAAATTTTAATTAAATTAGAATAATTCTTTAAAAAATTTTAATAATTAATAAATATTAAAACGAGATGAACACCCTGTTGGCTCTCCCTTTTTTGGTTGAAATCCTAATTAAATTAGAAAATTTTTAATTTTTTTCTAATAATTAATAAAAAAACAAGATGAGCCAAACACCCTATTGAAATCCTAATTAAATTAACTCTCTTTCTCTTGATCAAAATTCTAATTAAATTAAAAAAATAAATATTTTAATAATTAATAAATATTGAGATGAGTCAAGCACCTATTAACTCTCCTTCTCTTAGTTGAAATCCTAATTAAATTAAAAAATATTTAATTCTTTTAATAATTAATAAACACTAAGACAAGACGAGCACGCTATTAACTCTTCTCCTTTTGATCAAAATTCTAATTAAATTAGAAAAATTCTTTAAAATTTTTAGCAATTGAAAAATGCAAAGATTGACCAAATGCCTTGTTGATTCTTCTCCTCTTAGTCAAAATTTTTGTAAAAGAATCTCTGAAATTGAATTAATTTAATAATCGATCAAATAACATGTATAAGAATAAGATCAAAATATTTTTTGATAATCGTTTAACGAAAATTATGGGGTGCTTAACATTTTTTTTGTATTTAATAAATCAATCTCCGATCTTAGAATTTCACTAAAATAATTTGATGACCTATCTCACCATTATTTAAATAGTTGGAGACTCCAAAAAATCATCTTACCTTCCTAGATGATGTCAACATTAAATCTAATTATTGATTTACAAAATTATAACTTTTAAAAGTTTATCTTTATTCAAGTGTTATACTATGTACCAAACTTTGTGCTATGAATCTAAATATTTGTTTATGAAATTATTTTACATATCTCCAATTTTTATTCTAATTTTATTCGTTAATGAACACACTCTTCTTTGAGAAACATCCGTAACGTTCTCGATCTAGATCATTGGATCAACATGTGACAATTGGTATGTATAGTGCTGAAGCGGCGGCAAAATTTCAGTCCATCAATAGCAGTAACCCGTCAGAAAGAAACTCTTTATGTGCCATTGCCTAGTATAAAGTAGTCAAACAAGCTGCCACCGAAAGGTCTGCATGGCCTCCACGTTGCCTTATGATTCTACACGTGGAAACGTGGAATCGATCTCTCTTTGCTCTTAGCTTAGCGTACGCAATGCCTCTGCCTCTGCCTCACCCAAGAAATATTACGTCCCCGTATTCTTATTCCCCATCGGTATCATCATCAACTAATTAGGTGGTATGGATGCAACAGAACAATCAACTTCTCGGTCGAAATCACCACCGTCCATGTCAGGTATGCTAGCTATGTACATATATAGTTAGTGGAAATAAAACTTGAGTTCTACTTCTCTGACTCTTCCAAGGTCCTTAATTATTTTTGTGTGGGTGCAGGTATTGCTAGAGATCTAATCCTTTGGAGAAGAAAGAGTCTGAGTTTGACGGGTCTCTTGGTGTCATTATCCATTTGGGTATCCCTGGAATTCTATCAATTTAACTTTGTAACGGTAGTCTCATGGATTGCCTCGTTGATTGTTACTTTGCTCTTCCTCTGGGGAAACATTCTCAGACTTCTTGGAAAGTAAATTCAATATATATAATAAATTGCTACCTCATTTCCTATATATATTTAATCAATCGTGCACGTCATTGTAATCTTTTGCTGGTCACAGAGAGCCGCCAAAAATGTCGGCATTTGAAATCTCAGAGAAGACAGCTTTTGAGGTTGCGAACTCAATTCGAGGGTTCGTTGAAGAAGTATTAAGATGGACGTTTCATGTAAGTGCTGAGAGAGAGTGGTTCGTGTTTGCTCAAGTAGTCGCTGGGTTATTATTGCTGTCCTATGTGGGAACATTCGCTGATCTGCTTACACTTCTTGACACAGGTATTTTCTATCTTAATTAATTACTTCAAAATAATATATATCAAAAAACTAGCGAAACTTTGTGACCGTCTTAAATGAAACATTTGCTTTACTTTTTGCAGCTATTGTGCTGGGGATGACAGTTCCTGTGTTGTATGAAAAGTATGGAGATCAAATAAAGAGGTGTGGGGAGATGGGGAAGGCCAAATTATGGAGATTTTATGAAAAGGTTGACGAGAAGGTAATCAAGAAAATCAAGAACAAGTGTAGGACTGTGACCAAAGAGCACAAGGAGACGAAGATGGAATAGTTGCATGCAAGCAGTGTACGTGTATATATTCCTTTCATATCTAATAATTACAGATTCTTTTATTATTATTATTATTGTTGTTATTATTATTATTATTATTATTATTATTATTATAAAGAAAATAACCGCAATCCCTCCCATCCTGATTTACCAGTTGAACGAAATGTGACCCATAAATCAGCAGTTTCAAATGACTGAATATAATTTGCTAGGTTAATTCTAAAGAGCTGAAAAGGATGAATTACACAAAACTTGTACATTCTGTTGAAAGTTTGAATTGGCGCATGAATGTAACTTAACTATGTACTTACTTGCTTGATTAACGAAGTTTAAACTTTGAGTGTTTATCAAAGGATCCGTGGTGCAATTGTAGCGTGTGTGATTTCATGTCACAAGGTTGCTTGTTTGATTCACGTGAGATTCTTTTGATTCTCTTTTCTTATTTTTGTTTTAATACCTGCCCGATAAACTAATTAACTGAGTTTTCGGAAATTTCTCTCTTTAAACTCGTCAACGGGACGTCGATTAATTGCCTTCTAAATCTAGTTTTCCTCTTTACTTTTCCAAGGGTTTGGATTAAATTAAAATATATATTGAAGATTTTTGTCTTCTCGTATTTTGAAGAAAAATATTTTAAGATTGTCTTGACCCTTGCATTGGAAGTTAGTGTGACATTAATTTATTATTGGCCTTTCTTTTTCCTTTGAAAATGAAATCTTCAACCTATCATCCAAAAAATGAAGAAAGCATGCCAAAAAATGAACAGAGCTGCAAGGGCATCACCATCCCGGTTAGGGAGGTATAGACAGAAGCAAGTGGGGAAGGAAGCAGCGCTTACGACTGCCGGGTCATAGCTTTTATTTATTTAAACTTCTATTGTGGGGAATTAATGTTTATGGAATAGACCATATAACAAAGTAAAGAAAATAACGTTTAGAGTAACTGTTAACTAGAGAAATATACTTGTAACAAAAATAACCAAAGTTGAACCAAAGAAACGTAGAATTTAAGAAAATTGTTAAGCTAGTAAAGGAGAACCAAGAAATAAGCACAGATTTATGTCGAAGGAGAATTGAAATCGAAGACGTTGCAGAGTATGACCCTCGTCAAAGCTACAATACTCTTATGAACAGAAATAGTTTCCATGGAGGATGATAATTTGAACTAATTAGGTTCTTTGAACGTGTAATTAAAATCGAATCATTTAATTCATTGAAAAAAAAGTAGTACCACTCAATTTGAAACACATACAAGCCAAACTTTGTTCCACACATTTTACCTTTTCGCTAAAGAATTTTAAAGCACTTGTAAAAAGATACTGCGTGTCAAGTAAATTTAATTAGGAGTGGATCCTAATTAGTAACAAAAATAATTAAAGAAAGGTTGGATAAACAAATTGTTAACCAATATATTGAAAAGAAAAACTCATTAAGTAAAACGATAAGAAAGAAAGCAGCACAAATCTACGGCGAAGGAGATTGAAATGGAAGCGTTGGATTACCCTCATGAAGGATGATAAACTTATTTAGGTTCTTTAAACAATTAATTATATGTAAACATATAATTCAAATAGTATCTCAGTAAATCAAGGAATCAACATCACTGAAGTCAAATCCATTCAAGTCAAACTTTGTCCCCACGTTTCATTAAAAGAACATCAAACCTATTGTACAAAATCGATGGTGATACAAACGGCCAATGGGAGATCAGAAAAGGATTCCAAGAATATTCGACGATCAAATCAAGACCAAGTCAACAATATAATTCCAGATGACAGAGTAAATATTTCATATGATGGGAGAGAAGAACCTAAGAAATTGTTGCATGACGTAGCTATTCCATTCTTTCTTTTATTTTCATAGTTGTATCTCTGAATCCTTTACTATATAAATGATTGTGAGATTCCCGTAAATTTCATTCATAGCGAATTTCTTGCCTTCTGTTTCGTACTCTCACATATATCATATTCAATCAGTTGCGAAAATTTGTAGTAATTAAAGACGGGAATTGAAATCGTTTAAGGGACTCTTCTAGTAGCTGTATTCAATGTGGCTACTAAAAGGGCCAAGGCTAGGAGCAGACACTTTACATCCACCGTAGTCAGCCTGGAGAACAGGATCAAATTGTTATCTCTGAAGATCGAAGAAATGGATCTATTGAATCAAGAGTTGAAGGACTATCCAAGAGAAGAAATTCGTGCGTTCCATCAACAAGTGGAGGAAGTAAGTGATCTTGTCTCAAGGTGCCCAGATATTCCCAGTTGGAACTTGTACAAGAAGTCCAATTACCAAAAAAGGCTTAGGTAACTGGATTCGTCTCTCGAAAAGCTTTCAGAGATAGATCTCCAGACGCTTTCAAAGGAAGACCTCCGAACTGCACAAGCGCTTGATATCCAGAGAATTATGCTTGACGTAATTCAAAATAACTTGGTCGACGTAGTTTCATGGGTTGCCGTGTCCATTGTTACTCTGCTCTTTCTCTGGGAACATTCTGAAACTTGTTGGCAACTAAGAGCCAAGCTGTCATTTTTTATATTTAATCAAACACCCTTTCATTGTTTTCTTACCAGTCAATCATTCTATTGAGTTTTTGGTCACAAAGAGGAGCCAAACATGCCTGGAGTACCGGAAATCTCAGAGAGTTCAGTTATCGACGTTGCAAATTCTATTAGACAACTGGTTGAAGAAGCCATAAGAAGGATGTTTAATTCGCGTGGCGAGAGAAGTTGGTTCGTTTTTGCTCAAGTAGTTGCCGCGTTATTATTACTGTACTATGTTGGAGCATTCACTAATCTGCTTACACTTCTTTATATAGGTATTTTTACCTTAATTGTCTTAAAATTAATAACACGAAATTAAGCAAAAGTCTCTGATTATGTCTCTCCATATCTTTCGCCTACAAATTGTATACATGTATATCTGAAATTATATGTGCTATCTTTCTGCAGGTATTGCGATGCGGATGACGATTCCACCAGTGTTATATGCAAACTATGGGGATAAAATGAAGAGGTGTGGGGAGATGGTGAAGGACAAATCAAGGAGATTGATGATTAGGTACGTAATCGAAATGAAGAACACCGTGTATTTTTCTTCGGTAGGTCTCCAGCTTGAGTTTTATTAAGTCAGAAACATTTTACAAGAAGAATACGCGATCAATAATCAGATTGCCATGAATTCTGCTCTGATACCATATTAAGTCAAAAACATTCGAGAGAAAATGGAAGGATGAAGAAGATGAATAAAACTCAAATCTTTTTTCATCTCAATTCCACACTGTTACGTATTGTACAATGTATATATCTGGAAAATGAGAAAACAGAAACTAACTATAACAACCTTCTTTAACGAACTATACACGTCAGCTCGTCAGCTTCATCTGCATATCAGATCCTAAAATGGTTCGAACTAATGAATGTTATATACTAGCAGCTAGCATAAGTGGAAGATATGCAAATAATTAACTGCTGACAACTATATTCGCTTGTGCCTGTTTTGAATTAAAGATAGCCGTGAGCTGACTATATTCCTTAAAATCATATAATATTTTATATAAATTATCCATCGTTAAATATATTTGTGACAAGGTGGTTGTTACAAGATGAGTAAAAGGTGGAATAACTGGTGAGAGAGAGGCGGCGGGAATAAAAACTACGAGTGGTTTCCGTCTTCATTGTGTTCCATTCTCAATAAAACTTCCTCGGAGTCTTGCTCAACGGATGCAGGGTAAGTCTTCCTTCCACTTAAAATTAAAATTAAATTAAAAAGATATTCAGTAATATCAATTTTTAAAATTTCACTTATATATTTTTAACTAACTTTTAATATATTAACTTCTATTTCATGGCAATCGTGTAGTAAAAGGAACGTATAACTACAATACTTCAATATCAAATATACATGAATCTAAACTAAGTAATTGTGTGCTGGTATTCTTTTTATTTTTATTTTCTTTGATTGATTCTATATTTTTCGATAATTTTCATCAAACTCAAACGTTAAGATTCCATTGTTTTTTAATTTAAATTGAGGTTTCATTTTGCAACAATTAAAAATTAAAGGTGTAATAACATAACATTATAATTAATATAAATGTGAGATGTATTTTCAATTATTTAAAACATAATATAATATTCTATAGTAATGATAAAATAAGAGGAAAAACTAATGAAAATAATGGTAGAAAAACAAAAAATTTTTGTTTAAAAATATAAGAAGAATATGAGTGCTAATTTAATTCAACGACTAAATTAGAAAAGAGTATATTTTTTTATAATATTTAAAAAGATAATAAAATAATAAATATAGCAGAAAAAAAAAAAAAAGAAAAACCTAAGTAAAAATAGATGGTGAAAAAATTAATCTATTATATATGTCTGAGATTATATTATTTGTGTTACAAGTTTCCAAAATTAAAATAGGAAAATGCCATTAAAAATTAGATTCAGTATAGTTTTGAATAGCTATCAAAAAATAAGTGGTCTTGGAGCATTGAGCCAAAGATAAAGGAGAGTATGAATAATTTTTCCTTTAATTCTCCAACACTTCAACACGTTAATTATTCTTTTCATTTTGATTATCATTTTCGATTTTGTTTTACGTACCTTCACACACATCGTTTAAAATTTAACTCTCTTACAATACACACAACATAAATAATGTAAAAGTATCAAATATTAAACCATGTTTTCTATACAACCGTATAAATTGATTCTCCACTTAACACTCTTAACACGAAGTTGCATATTCTTTTGCTTATTTTTGTTGATCTAACTACTAAGTTCACACAAAAGATTTGTAAATTAAATCTCCCGACCGTAGTTTTTCACTTTAAAATACACTTCAATAGAACGTTAATATATTAATGACTCAGGATCACCCTCTAAAATTTAATTTAATTTTCTCTTTTTCTTTTCGAAGGACAGTTTAAACCAAACTATTGAAGATTCTTTTATCTTTTCGATTTTTAGAAGAATTTATTTCTTAGGCTATATTTGTATTTGTATTTGAAATTACTGTGGCATCACTAATTATTGATTTTTGTGTTTTTTTATACCTCCAAATTGAAATTTCAACCAATCAATAGATTAAGAAACCCAAGCTCGCGAAATAAAAAACAACAAAAGTAACCGAAGGAAAACTGAATCTCATTTATTTAATGAATCAACAACATGGAAGTCGAATTACAATCAAGAATATGCAGTGGTCCAAATGGGAGATCTGATCAGGGTTGGTTAATTAATTTCCAAGGATATGCAGTGATCAAATCAAAGACCAAGTCTAGAATACTAATTCATAGTTCTAGATGGCCCCATATCTAGTTATAACTAACAAGACCATCGTGATCTACAAGTAAAATGTCATCAAATGGGACGATAGGTAGATCCTGAGAAATTCATGCATGAAGAAAATGAGTCAAAAGTAACTTAGCTCAGAAGTATCCTGTGAAGCCTGGACATGCCTTAAACCACCACCCATTGATGTCATACTCGTGTTCGACACGGACATGCCTTCGACGCAATAAAATATGTACTGTTTGAGAAAAGCTCCTTTAATAAAAGGAATTAGAAAAGGTCATTGAAGTTTCTTTTAATTAGTAACAACTAAAAACCATTAAAAAAGCTTACTTTCATGTTAGCTTAGATTTTTCTTTAAAAAAAGAAAATTAGAAATTGGGGAAGAAATTAGATTACTTTGCCGACTTTACAGCCGCCCCCGATAGCCTTGAGAAGCGGATCAAATTGTTTACTCCAAAGATCAAAGGAAAGGATAGATTGAACAAGAAGTCGGAGGACTATCCGAGAGACGAAATTCGTGTGCTCCGTCAACAACTGGAGAAAGCAATAGATCTTGCTTCAACTTCCTCAGTATCCAAGGTTGGAAATTGAAGAAGGAGGACAACAAGAACAGGTACCAAGAAAGGCTGAGACAAGTGGATTCATCCATGAAAAGCTTTCACAGGTGGAGCTCCAGACTGGGTAAGGACGGGATATCCAGAGAGTTCTACCTGAGGTGATTCAAATTAATAAGAAGTCGGAGAAAAAGAATTTACATTAACAGGGTCCCTCATCATCAAAATGGTTTGAATGTGAAATGAATTTTTGCACCCGCTTTGGTTGAAGAAATAACAAATAAAAAGACTTCTTTAGTGCAAAAATTCACGGCGGCGGCAGCATATGTAATTGTCCCGTATCTCATGGGAAATATTTCCTATGAATGCAATTATTATGTAACATTTTGATGATAATTTTAAAAATTGTATATAATTAAACCAGTAAATCAAAAATATTGGAGCTAATTCATCCTCTCTTAATCTGTCTTTCAAATTAGTTTTAATCGATATTTTTGGTCAAGAAGGGAAACAACAATTAATTGTACACACACATATAATTAGAAAAAATATATTTTCTTATAGATTTATTTAAATTAACTTCTATTTTAAAAGAAATTGTAATTACACATCTGTCACAAAATTGGAAAATATTTTTTGTGTTTTCGGGAATTTACCAAATTAATTAAAGAAGCAAACTGTTTATTGAAATCAAGAGATGAGAAATTAATCCCAGGTGAGACAAACCTGAATTACATACGATAATGAAAAGAAATTTTCTGATCATGCTAAGTTCACAATTTTAAAGTACCAGTTACATGTGCATATATAAAACTTATGGTATATCCTAATTTTTTATCAAAGGGATATACAAATAAATTACAAAGGTACCTAATATCACTTCTATTTATATATGTCACTTGCATGTAATAATAATTGACTATGGCGCATTAAGTTCAGTAATATAAAATTGGAGGAAGAAACCAAAGAAAGACATGCATCGATAGATGTAGCAAAAGAGTTGATTTTGCATACATGAATATATATAACTTTAACCTATCTTAAGCAAGTTACTTTTTTAGCGTTCACTCTTGTTTAAATTTAGAAATGTACATTGAGTGAGAAAGAATTTAATTGTGTGAACTTTAACCTATCTTTATATAACACTTAAATTTAATTGAAAAAAAAAAAACAAAGAATATGCGACAAATTCTCATGTAATATGTCTGTTTCACTTTATAACCGCTATACATATAAATATATAACCAATTGGGAAATTAATTTATTTTTGAAATCAAAGGATAAGGAAGCAACAGAAATAAAACCAAGAGAAGAGGAAAAGAAAATAGAAGAAGGAGAAGAAAACCGGGGAGGAAGGGAAAAAAAAGAAAAGAAAAAGAAGAGAACTTTTTTTAAATTAGAAATAGTATTAAATAGTTAAATTTATATCTGATAATTTCGTTATTTGTAGACAGAGGAACCCTACGAAATTTCTGAAATACCAGAATTAACTTGTGAAAATGGGAGCGAATATTTTATGCTCATTTCTAATAAATAAAATATTGTTTATATGTGAATTAATTATATAGTATTGTAATTAGTCTCATGCATAAATATCTTTAAATAATATCATTGTATACTTGAGATGTGCGAAGTGATTTGAAGCAGTGCATTGCTTGAAAAGTAATATTTATTATAGAAGTGATATTTGATATGCGTATAAAAGACGCTGTGATGTGATGAATGTTGAACATTGGCTCTTTGGCCATTATTTTACATTATTTTAAATTATTTTATATTAGTTAAAACAAAGTGAAATAGAAATTTTTTTAGTTTAACTTTTATTATAAACGCCCAAAGTTTTTTTTACAAAAGACACTTTAATTTAAATATCTTTTTTTTACTTTATATTTTTTGAGCATTTGTATTGTAACCCAAAAAAATTTATAATTATTGCAAAAGCGAAGATAGTAGTATTTGCAATGCCTGAAAATATAAATATTTATACCGAATCTCATTAAATTTTATATTTTTTCTATTTTTATTTTTTGTGCTATTTATTACTTTATATTACTATTATATTTAATTAGTTAGTACAGTATTTTTTGTTATTATATGATATTTGCATTTGATTATTTAGAGAATTTATAATTTCTACTATGAGAACAATAAGTAGTATAAGAATAGTTATGGTGAATTTTTTAACAAGCAGTATCAGAATCAAAAGTTGTGACTATCAATCTATTAGCTAATAACTATAATAGTTAAGAACTTGAGTATTGATTGTTTGTTCTATGCTAATTGTATAAATGACATCATCATCATTAATAAAGACAATAACTGTGATAAATATAAAAATAGATGCTGAGAAATTTAAAGAAAAAAAAATTTTAGTTTGTGGTAAAGTGAAGTAATGGATAATTTATGTCAACAAGATTTGAATGCAGTTCTAGATAAGGCAAAATTAGAATATATCAATGAAAAAGATTGAGCGAGAATGAATGTTAAAACTTGTAAGCTGATTTACTCATACTTTTGTATAAAGTAGAAGTATTTATTCATAAAAAAAAATATCTACAAGCAAATTGTGAAAGGCCCTGAAAAAAAAAATATATAAAAAAGAGCAACAAAAATTGACTCTATTTAAGAAAGAGATTGTTTCATTTATAGCTAAGATTAGGTACAAGTATCAGTAGTCATATTGATACATTTAATAGATTAATTGCTGATTTGTTGAATTTAGATTAAAAGTATAAGTCTGTATTATTAATTAGTTCTCTTTTGGATAAATTAGATCACCTTTGTATTCTCTTATTTTCAAAAAAGAAAAATTAGCTTTTAAAGAAGTTTGTACTATTTTGTCTAATTATGAGATTTGTAAGAAAGATTAAAAAGAGAACAAAAATAATTCAACTGAGGCCTTTACAGTAAAAAAGAGAATTTAGAGTTGTAAAAAGGAAAGAATAGGAAGACTACTCTCAACAACAAGACTTGATAAAAATGAATATATTTTTTATCGTAAAAAGAGACATTCGAAGAAAGATTGTCCAAAGATACAAAAGAAAGAAAAGGCAAAGCTGTTTCTGATATACGTGTGGTAAAGCCTAAAAATCAATAGTCAGATTTATCTTTAATTAGTCTACTGACCACTGTTGAGTCTAATGAGTGAATTTTGGATTCAGGTTACACTTATCATATGTATTCTTATAAAGACTGATTCTTTGATTTTGAAAAGCTAAATTGTAGAGTTGTTTATATAGGTAATGATGCTGCTTGTAAGACAGCAGGAATAGGTTCACTCTAACTAAAAAATTATGATATAACTACTAGAGTTTTGACAGATGTTCATTATGTGCCAAAGTTAAAGAAGAATTTTATCTCTTTAGGAACTTTAGAACTAAAGGTTACACTATAATTATACGAGATAGAATTCTTAAGATTGCTTGATGTGCTCTTATGATAATGAAAGCCACAAAGATAAATAAATTTTATTACTATAATGGTAGTATAGTCACTAGATAAATAACCATAATTTTAGAGAAGAATGAAGATTCAGATTTAATCAAGTTGTGGCATATGTAATTAGGACATGTTGGTGATAAAACCTTATTTAACTTGGTGGATCGAGGCTTACTGAAAGGTGTAAAAATTTACGAATTAGATTTTTATGAGCATTACATTCTAAAAAAATAAATAAGGGTGAAATTTGGTACAGTAATTCATAATACTAAGAGTATTCTAGATTATATTCACTATGATGTGTAGAGATCTACCAAGACAGCATGTTTAAGAGGTAAGCATTATTTTATTACTTTTGTTAAAGATTTTTATAAAAAAATTTTAGGTGTATGCTATGAAAAGTAAGAATGATGTACTTGAAGTATTTCTTAAATAGAAAAAGATTATTAAAATGCAAACTAGTAGAAAGATTAAGCAACTTTAAATAGACAATGATTAAGATTATTGTAATGATCCATTTGTAAAAGTTTGCCAAGATAAGAGAATTATACGTTACCTTACAATTAAAAGCACACCATAAAAAATAAAATGATAAAATGCATAAATTGGATATTACTAGAGAAGGTTCAGTGTATGTTATCTAATATTGGGTTAGGTAAAGAGTTTTGAACTGAGGCAGTTACTTATATAGGTCACCTTATTAATTATTTACCATCAGTTGTAATAGAAGGCAAAATCTCATTAGAGGTATAGTTTGAAAAATCTACTAATAATTATGATTCTTTATATATTTTTAGTTGCATAACTTATTAACTTGTGAAAGAATCCAAGTTAGATCTCAGAACCAAGAATGCAGTATTTATAAAAGTTATCTTAGGTGTAAAAAGATATTGTCTCTAGTATCCAAGTTCAAAAAAAGTACTGTTTAGTAAGGATATAACATTTGATGAGTTTTTTATATTAAAAAAAAAAAAGTCATACAGAGGTTAATGATAATTTACAGCAGATAAAGCGTGTTCAACAGCAGGTGAAGTTAGAAATAACAAAATTGACCTAGCAAAAATTGTTAATTCTTCAATAATTGGAAAGAATTTTAAAGATAAAGAAAGAAGTTCTACTCAAAAACTTCAACAATAAGTAGAATCAATTACAGTTAATAGGTCAAAATGTGATATTCGAAGACCTACTTGATTTAAAGATATAATGGCCTATACACTTTCAGTTGTAAATGATGATATTCCTTACACTTACAAAGAGAAAGTCAGATGTTCAAAAGATGATTAGTGAAAAAAAGTCATAGTAGAAAAAATAGTCTCTTAAAAATAATAAAACATGAGAGTTAGCTTAAGTACTGAAAGAAAAGAAGGCAATTGGATGCAAATGGGTATATGCAAAGAAAGAAAGATTTTTTAAGAAAGATAATATTCGCTACAAGGTAAGATTGGTAGCAAAATGTTATGCTCAAAAGGAAGAGTTGACTTTAATAAAGTATTTTTTCCAGTTATGAAGCATACTTCTACTAAAATTTTATTAGCCTTAGTGTTGGATTCAAGTGTGAGTGTGTAAAATAAAAATATCTCATATTAAAAAGATATAAAATAAATAAGTAATATATAAGTGAAATAAACCTATAGACCTAATACCTTAAGATTTTGGGTAATAAGTGGTGTCCAAGCCCATTAATATATTTACTCATTTGGCCTTTATGTGTTCTTTTTTAATATTTGACATACTCCCTAATTTTAACAAATGGTATCAAAGCTAGATTCAAAAGAGACGTGACTATGAAGACGATAATGTATTTTCATGATTGCTGCCGTTATGAAGAATGATAAAGAGAAAAGAGTATGTTCGACCATCACGTGACTAAAGGAGGAGCATTGATAGGCGTGCACTCTAGGATAAGTGATCGAATTTGGTAAGAGTATAGGATCTTGGTAACACCGTAATACTTGAATATAAATGACTTTTGTTTGAGGAGGAGCAAAATAAAGTAACACTCAAAGTCCAAAATAAAGAGATTCACACTTAAGAGAGAGATTGTTAGGTTTAAGTGTGATTGTGTGAAGTAAAAATATCCTACATTAAAAAGATATAAAGTAAATAAGTAATATATAAGTGGAATGAACTCATAAATCCATGCTTTAAGGTTTTAGGTTATAAGTGGTGTCTAATTCCATGAATATATTTACTCATGTGACCGTTGTGTGTTCTCCTCTAATATTAAGCGTGCTCTCTGATCTTAACACTTAGTAGCTCAGTTGAATATGAAACTAACTCAGTTAATGTGAAAATAGTATTTTTGCAGGTAATTTGAAAAAAAAAAAATTATATGACTCAGCCGAAAGGTTTCAGGATTATTGGCAAGAAAATTTTAGTTTTTAAATTGATAAAATTGCTTTATAATTTGAAGCAATCTCTAAGGCAATGTTACAAGCAATTTGATCAATTTTTGACGGGTTAGAGGTACATAAGAAACAAATATGATCACTATGTGTTTTTTCGAAAGATACAAGATGGTTCTTTCATTTACTTACTCTTATATGTTGATGACATATTGATAATTTTAAAGAATGTCATTGAGATTAAAAAATTAAAAGCTCAATTGTCGAGAGTTTAAAATAAAAGATTTGGATGAAGTTAAAAAGATTCTTAGTATGGAGATTAGTAGAGACAGAACAGGGTAAGATTTGTTTAACTCTAAAGCAGTATTTAAAGAATGTATTACAATATTTTGACACGATAGAATAGTCAAAACTTATAAGTACCCTACTTGCTCCTCATTTGAAGCTTATCTCTGAGTACTGATGAAAATTATGAGTACATGTCACAAGTATTGTATTCTAATACAGTTGATAGCCTAATGTATCTTATAGTATATACAAGACCTGATATATCGCAGGTAGTCAGAGTTGTAAGTATATACATTATCCAAGAAAAGGATATTAGCAAACTGTAAAATAGATTTTACGTTACTTATTAAAGACTATAGATGTTAATTCACTTAATTAATGTGCTATTAGTTATGTGAATTCTAATTATGTTGGTGATTTGGATATGAGAAGATCAACTACTAATTATATATTCACTCCTATGAGAGCTCTAATGACTTAAAAATCTACTTTATAGTTTATAGTTACTTTGTCTACTACAGAGACAAAGTATATGGCGATTACAGAAACTATAAAGGAAGGTATTTGGTTATTAGGATTGCTGAAAAAATTAAAAGTTAATCAGTAAAAGATAAGTATTTATTCTGACACTCAAAGTGTCATTTATTTAGTGAAGAACTTAATATTTCATGTTCACACCTTGCATATAGATGTTAGATATTATTTGGTGTGAAAAATTATTAAAGAAGAAAAATATTACCTCAAAAAATTGAGACTGCTGAAAATTTTGCAAATATGTTAACTAAAGTGGTGATAACGATAAAGTTTAATTATTATTTAGACTTAATCAATATCCTAAAAGTTTGATTGGGCCATTTGGCGTATTTAAAAACGTCATAGGATTCTTTTAAAGTATTGAAAAAAACTGAAGTATTTGATTAAAAATTAACTAAATTATTAAGATGAAAATTTGTTGAATATTGGCTCTTTAGCCAATATTTTATATTAGTTAAATTACTTTATATTATTGTTTGTTTGACTTATAAAATAAAGTCAAACTAAAGATTAAAAATTTTCTGTGTAAGTCTTTTTTATTTGACTTTTATC